>NW_019091440.1:524556-554021 GCF_001949145.1 Acanthaster planci
GGACTTGTGACTGGACTTGTGACTGGCCTTGTGAAGGGACTTGTGACTGGACTTGTGACTGGACTTATGACTGGACTTGTGACTGGCCTTGTGAAGGGACTTGTGACTGGCCTTGTGACTGGACTTACAACTGGACTTGTGACTGGCCTTGTGGAGGGACTTGTGACTGGCCTTGGGAAAGGATTTGTGATGGACTTGAATACAACACTACCACAACTGCTCATTAGCAAAAACAAGCCAACGACTTCCTTAAGCATACATAGCAATGACGGTCCTTTTGTTTGAACTCAATATGTGCGCACAGGTTTGTGCATGCTTTGTGCCGGCCTTGCTGAGTGCGCACGGACATCTTCTGTCAGAAATTATGCGTGCATCAGACACCGAGTTGAAACAATTCCCACCAACCTGTCTCTTCGTGGTCATCGAGGGAGTACTTTATGTGTAACGTGCTTCAACCATCTCTCTCGGGTTGTTTCACCTGACTCCATTTTGTTGAACCGCACATCTTCCCGTCCATTCCAATCCTGACAGTTTCACTGTCCTCAAGACCCAGTTCACGATCGTTTGCCCCTTTTTTTGCATCAGTGAGGAGGACCAGCTTGCAACCATGGCAACCAACGATGATGCAGGGCGGTGCAGCACTCCCATGATTCCCTCCTCCCTCATGCTGCTGGACACTGCCCACGATTATCTCGGCCGGTGAGTTTTCCCTTTGGCAGCACTCCTCGTGGGGAGCGGCATGCCTTTGGCTCTCCTAGCTGGACAAGTCTGCACATCCAGCGAAAGGAGTAGTAGCTGTATAGTGCGTTCATAAATACGCAAGATGGTTGAGCCATTATTCCTATTAGTTGAGAGCCGTCACATGGCCTGTCTTAAAAAATTGATAAAGATTGATAATTGATGGCTGTGCGTCACCATATGTAGTATGCACCTTACTGGTGCCTGTCTCCATATATGGAGATCGTTTACAAATTCACGTGAGAGAAACGCA
The DNA here is from genome assembly GCF_001949145.1 of Acanthaster planci. Next base: position 525,548 of record NW_019091440.1, read on the forward strand.
CCGTATCATGGCTTGAGGGATATTTGGAAATAATGACATAAAATTGTTGACCAAAGTTATGGGAACTTTATAATTCTTAAAAACTGTGTCAAACTATGAGAAGGACGTCATTACTTGAGTACTTAAGTACGATTATGACTGGTTAGACTCCAAGCATTCCAAGTTTTTCAGTCCCTTACGATAGTATCTTGACCCTATCAGGCGTTCGTGGTGCTGCAATTCCAACGGAGCCTTCCTGCGTTTGTACATCTCTGTCCTGAGCCGCGAGATCGCCACGGGAACAGAGGAGGACCCGCATCCCTTCCTGAGCGACCTGCAGTACTCCCTGGAGCAGTGCTTCTTCTGCCTCCACAGCCACCCCAGCAAGAAGACGAAGGCTAGACATCTTCAGGACCACGGCGTGGAGGAAGTAAGATGGTCGTTGTCCCCCTGAACCCTTCTTGCAACGAGGCCCAATTTCATGACACTGCTTAACAGCGAGCAGCAAAATTATGCTTTACCATCGGCCTTGAGCAGAAGCACCCCCTGATTGGTTGAAAAGAACCGTGTTGGTGGGGAATGCTCCTTTTGTTGGTAGCATAACACATGAATTTCTTAGTCACTTGTGAACTAGCGAAATGCAGTTCCCACCAAGGAAGCCTTTCATTGCTAGGAAAATTCTGCCCTTGCTTGGGCCCGCTTGAGGTGGAGTGGAGAAAATTTTGCTGTTACCTTAAGTGCTGTTTCATTACGTGGTTGTGCTAACGGTTGCACACATGTGGAGATTTCCATTGTTACATCTCAATAAGCACTTTCTTCCTTCTAGGTAAGCAGCCATTTGTGCTTACTGCTTATTGTCTTCATGAAATATGCGGAGCCTCAAGCATGAAATCATGTGCTTAGCAGCGCTGTGAAATTGGGCCCTGGAATGCTGAACGTTCTTACAGGATTTTCTCTTGTGACTAGCAGCTCCTCGAAACTGAACTCTGAATTTAAAGAGGCTGAACCTGTGACCTCTGTCTTGCAGCTGCCCATGGACATGGAGGACGCCCGTCTCATCTTCGACTACTTCAAGCCCAGCGTGCTGCCCGAGTTTGACTCCTACAAGACCTCCTCGCTGTCGGGTGACCTGGAGAGCCTCCTCCTGAAGATCGTCCGCATCATCCCGCCCATGGAGGACCCGCCTGTCACCATGGAAATGCTGCAGGCCTACGTCGAGGCCAAGACGGATGAGCCCCCTTCCATCCCTGCCGATCGGCCCATCATCAGGTAATTGTCCGCAGTCATTCAAGTTTTTCTGTTTTTCGTGGTGAATTTAAAAAAAAAAAATTATCTGATGCCGTTCAGTGATTTGTGCAAAGTTGATTGAAGGGCCAATTGTAGGGGGATTTTTTGCCCTGGAATTTTTACAAATGCTCCTCACAAATAAACCCGCCATCGTGTTCAGTTTTCTCCATTTTATACCAGTCAGTCGGTATTTCACGGTCAAATTAAGCAGAGAACTTTAAATTGTAAAGCCACGGTCCCTTACCTAAACTCTTTTTTTTTCAGACCGGTGGTCAAGGAAATTTACTACTTGCTGGCAGATTTCTACTTCAAGAACAAGGAGCTCTTGTGAGTACAAGTCCTTGGCATTAAAAGGTTTTCTCTCCCTGCCAATGACGTTTTGGCCTGTATATCAATACTTATAGGGCTTAAGTTTTACATTGCATAATCGGTCTAAAATTCTCAGAAACAGATTTTTTTAAGATCAAGTTTCAGGTCCTCCATTTTCCTCTATTTGCGTAGCTGATATTTCTTGGGCAAAAAGTTTTTGAGTACTTTTCTCCTGAAAACTTTATTTTGACACAGCCGTGCCAGTGTGAAGTCTCAGACTGATTTGGGAATCTTACCTTCTTGATTTCACCATCCGACGTCCATATTCTTCATGTTTGTTCAGACGTAGCCAATTGGCAGTCAAATTGGCACCTAGAAGTGCCTGACTCTAACACTAGAAACAAGCGTATTCACCCACGGCCCATTTCTGGTGATATCCGTTGTAAGCCTGCGGGTCAAAAGTTATACTCCGTTTTGCTCTCTTCACTTCTTTCTACCTGCGCAGCAAAGCCATCAAGCTCTACATGCAGGATCTCTGTGTGTGTCCGGACCGGTTGGACAGCTGGGCCGGAATGGCCCTGGCCCGGAGTGGACGACTCGAGCTCAAATTCAACATGGTCAGTTACACTTGCAATGACAAAAAATCCCATTTTGTTTTCCTCATATGCAAGTTCACTCTTCAGATCACTGGATCTGCAGTGTCATTATGTTTTTGTTTTTTTTAAGGTTGTCACTTCAGACAGGTGTTTTAAATGGGGATAGGTCAAAGTGGACAATTGCAAATGATTTTTTCTTTTAATAGGATTATTATACATTGATTTTTTTTGCTGTCGCAGTGCGATTCTAAAACTGAGGGCACCATCTACAAACACTCTGTGGCCGCCTTGCGCTGCTTCCAGCGAGCCCTGGAGATAGATCGAACCAATCGCTCGCTTTGGATCGAGTACGGCTCTATGGCGTACATGGTGCACTCCTACGCATCCCGACAACTCAAGCAGGTAAAGCCACAGTCAGTCAGTCAGTCAATCAGTCTGTTCCGGTCCTGGTAGTCCCTCGTTTGGTCAGTCTGTAAGCCGTTTACCACGAGACTAGCCCACTGTGTATCTCCTTTTGCTTTCGTGCCAAATACTGTCCCCTAAACTGAGCACATACGCCAGTTTGTTTGAGGACCATTTTCAACAAAAGACCTCGGCGAACAACAGCTCATTCTCTGTGGTTTCTGTGTGTTTGTGTCCTGAGGCCGTACTGCAAAACAGTGTCTTGTTTTCAGAGCAGGGAAGTGTATTGTGTCATGGGTTTGGATGTGACTCGGTTCTGAGTTTTGAATTGACACTCTATTCTGAGTTTTAACTTAGGTCTGTTGTGAATTTAGAATAATTTTTTTTCTGAGTTGGGATCAACTTTCTACTCTGAGCTAGAATCAAATCTATTCGGAGTCTGAAATCAATTTCAACTTCAGAATTGATTTTCTTCTTAGTATAACATACTCTTTTCCAAGAGTTTTCCATCTTGACCTGTGTATAAAGTTTCGTAAAACTTCAAAAATATGTGTTGGGATCAAGGTGTCGCAGGAGGGGCGAAGTATAGATTAGCGTCCTTGTGCTTTGATGTGTTATTCCAAATTATGGATTGAAAGTCATGTCTCCATATGAAAAGAAATTCAAAGCGAAGCTGCAGAGGATTTATCAGTCAGGTGATTTTTGACAGTCGGCGTTCAGTTTACTCAAGCATACACGGAAACGTGTCCCTTTAAAGGGACTATGAAGTAGAAATATGGTACTAAATTGTACTAAAACCCTTGAAATTGCACCTCCGGGTCTCAGTTTATCTGATTTTAAACCTTTGTTTTGCAATTTTAACCCATATTTTGGAGCTTTTTTTTTGGTTTTTATGCTTACGCACATTTGCATATTCATAAGCAAAACTATGATGTCATCCAAGGCACTGAATCTCAATGTTGCACTGATTTGTGCAAAGAATATTTCTAGATTTTTTTGAACACTGCTATGGTAGATTTCATTTCCTTTTGCAATTTATTGTTGTGCAAGTATATTGCAATAAGTAAGCAAGCAACCTTTTTCACAGAAATGTTTTCAGGTAGCAAATTTGGAGTTCCCAATTTGAACATGAAAACATGCAAACTGTGCCTTGCCTTCCTTGATTTTTTACATGAGAGGAAAAGCGCCCTCACTTGTCCAGAAATGCTTGGTCAATTTGGAATGTTTAAAAAGTACACTTTTCAGTTCACATATCTCAAAAAAAAAGTCAAACATTTCTTCATACACTTAAGAAGAGTACAGAGATACACAAAATAGTGATTCTAAGAAAATTATTTCAGGGATCCCTTAAAATCTCTCAACTTTCTGGCGTACATGAAATTGCCAATAGAAATACCCAGATTCGAAAATGCACGTGCCTTTGCCTGTCATGTTATATCACATGAAAACCTCTATACCTGCAATTCTAGCAAAATAGTCAGGCTCTTTCCATTCCAGAGTGTTCATTATAAATGAAGTGGGTTCGGGGAGTATGATCTAAAATGGCCATCTTGTAAGTGAAGCTCGTTCAGCGTTTGGAATCGACTGTTTTTCTGAGTCTGGAATTTATCGTGTTCTGTTCTGCAGAGGGAGCAGTTTTCGCTTACTGAAGACATCGTGGAATTCCTGCAGGAGAAGCGATCGGAGTGTCTGGGGTTGGCTGAGAGGTGCTTCGAGGAGGCGAGGCAGTGCGAGGTGGACGGGGAGGAGGAGGAATGGCTGGTGCACTACATGCTGGGCAAGGTGGCCGAGAAGAGGCAGACGAGCCCTGAAGACTTTCTGGAACATTACAAGAAGGTAGGAGAAGGGTGGGCGGTTCATGGTGGGGTTTCTGGGGGAGGGGGGGTATCGCAGGCTGGGCAAGGTGGCCGAGAAGAGGCAGACAAGCCCCAAAGACTTCCTAGTGGATTACAAGAAGGTAGGAGGAGGTTGGAGTTGATAGTGGGATATTGGGGGGGGGGGGCTGGTGTTGCATTGTGGGAAGGTTGATTTAAAAGAAGATGAATCCTGAAAAATTCATAACAGAGGAAGAGGATGATGGAATGTGTGGTCAGTGTTGCATGCTGGGAACAATGGCTTTGACGGTACAGACAAGTCCCAAAGTACTTTGATCTGACTTCATTTGGTTTTAATTTCATACTATTTAAATTTGATCTGTTTGAAAGGTATTTGACTTAATTTCATTTTATTCATTTATACCTCGTTCCAGAGGTTCCTTTGTTACCTGATTCCTTGTCTTTTTCTTGTTCAGGCTGCTTATTATCTTCATGAAGACGAGGCGAAATATCCCAAGAAGATTGCGTACCACAACCCACCGGATCTCTCCTTGGAGGCCTTGGAGGTCAGTAAACATGCATAATTCATGAAATTGATGAGTAAATTACGAGCTGCCTTGTACAGTTTTACACATTGAAGCATACAGGTTCATGACTCTGCATGAATACTCCGTGTCTCCTTGTCTCCATTTCCAGCTCTTGCTTTGGGCATTTGTTTCATGAATTCAGTGAAGCTGCATTTTCTGCCCTAAAACTGTCAAACTGTCTCCTGCAGGGTCGAAGCTCGGAGTGTTTCCAACAAAGATCGTATAGCGCTGAAGGCGCAAGATGGATAACTCTGCCCAAAAGGTGTAATTACCATGGGCGCCATTTGAGCAAGCGATATGCTTGCACAGTTTACGGTAATGCTTTAGGCGTAGGTGCACCAGGTGTACGTGCCTGCCGCGGCGCCAGCGCCTGTTCGTTAATGTGTATTGCGCAGGCATATCGCTTGCTCAAATGGCGCCCATGCGATTACAATGTTTTACGTGTATTCACGTGAAGTTCTCCATGTTGCGCCGCTACACGGCACCCTATGATCTTTGGTTTCCATTTTGGTTCCAGCCTTAAAAGCTTGAATCTTGGAGTCTCACTTGAAGCCGCAAACGGGAGACAGAGTCGTGATTGTCTCACTCGCTATCTCATTGTTTCTCGGCAGATGTACTTCAGGCTTCACGCCTCCATCTTGAAACTGCTGGGGAAACCCCTGCCGGGTTTCCACGGTGATTATGCCATGCTTCAGCGCTACGTCTTAGAGGCTGCCGACGAACCATTCGTTTCTGCCCAGGAGAAAATGGACACTAGTGAACCGTTAGTTGACCTTTGAACCCGTTGCATGAATATTGTTCCACATGCTTAGAATTTTCAGGGTTTGAAAAGCTCATTTAAAACTCATCTTATTTCCTTTCAACCCAACATCAGACCCTCTTCAGCAGACAACGACCCGGACGCCAAGTCGCCATTTCCCAGCATCAGAGTGCAGCTGGAGGGCAGAGGTCAGGCCGATGCTAAGGATCTAGAGGTCAGACCAGAGAAGGCCAAAGTTCCTGGCAGTCCCTTGTTTGTTGCCACCCCGACTGACCACGACTACGTGCGGTCCAGGGGAAGAAAGAGGCAGCTAGTCATGACCTCAACAGGTGAGACTGCTCCGACCCCTTGGTCAACTGGAGCAGTGGGTTGTCCAATGAGCCCTAAGCTGGCCCAATAGAAGGTGCAATTTTCTTAGCAGCGGAGGCTCCTTTGGTCGGAAGTGAACTTTGCTGGTTCAGGAATGACCAAGAAATGCACGCGTAACGGTGGCATCGCTGCCAACAAAATAACCCCTCCCCACCAACATGGCTCTTTTTAATCAATGAGGGGGTGCTTCTGCTGAAGGTGGATTGCCTCAGCCAAACTGCCTGAAAAGTTTTTGAGTCGAGCCCAGCCACCATTATCTTTAGTTTGACACTTGAATGCTTTTAAGCGTAAAGAATGATTGTGAAGGCTTCTGGAAAGTTGCAAAGAATGCCTTGATGTCAGGGTTACAGTTTTGCATCAAGGCCTGCCTAATTTAATCCGTATCCATCGGTAGATTTTCAGTTTTTTGTCCACTTTCCCCGATTTCAGACTCATCAGCATTTCCTGTGCTGTCTCGTGATGAGCAGTCAACCAGTACTTCAGGTCTCCCACCTTGCAGCAAAGATGCAATGGCCGGGGCAACCTCCGCAGCCGAGCTCCTGAAGTCCCTGGCCAAGATCCACACTGACATTCTGGACCAACCAGCGGAGAAGAGGAGACTTCTTGAGGCTCCTCCGGGACCGGAGAGTGTCGGACAGCGGACAGAGCCACAGGCTGACCTTGGAGTCGACAAGGCGACCTCTTCCCAGATCCAAGAGCAGAGGGAGGACCCTGAATCGGTTGAAGGGGCAGTTGAGGAATTCCTGGCAGCCTCCGCAGGTAAGCAACTGGGGGTGGAGGATCTCGCCGAGCCGGACAGGAAGGGATTAACGGAGGTCAAGATTGTCACAGGAGATGCCACAGGAGAGGTTGAGAAAGACAAGACAGACAGCCTGACTGGAGAGAGAAGCCATAGCGACGTGGTGTCTGGTGATGTAGAAGAGAAAGGGTCATCTGTAAGCCAGCAGCAATTGGGAAATGAAACACCTGAAGAAGATGTGGTTACTAAGGAAATGGCTGATCAGCTGAACGAAACGAACCCCAGCATCATCGTCATCTCCTCTGAAGAGTCAGAAGATCAGATGGAATCTGAAGACTCAGTACCGACAGAGAAGCAGGTGACCACAGAAACAGTGGCACTACCAACTGCGGTGATCAGTGAAATGAGAGAGACAGGCACTGAAGTGAAGGACGTGGTTACCAAGGAGATGGGTGTGCAGGCAAATGAGGAATCAGTCGCTGATTTTTCCGTCATCACCATTTCATCAGAGGATTCCAGTGACCAGATGGATCTCACAGAGCCCAGAACATCTAAGAACGACAAAGACGGTTTCGAGGAGAATTTGAAGACAGATGCAAAGGAGGTAGCAGAAGACAAGAATGATAAGAATGCAGACTCATTGATGGAGAGGGAAATGGAAGGAGACCTTGGGGAGGGTTTTGAAAAGGATGAGAAAAAGGTAGAGGTTAGAGAACAGGGAGCGTCAGATGATGTAGTGCCAGTCAAGGATACGGAACAAAATCACAAAGATGGTTTGAAAATGGAAGCAAAGGCAGACACGGAAGTCAGACCTGAGGAGAAACAGGAGGGCAAAACACTGAGTGATGTGGATCGGGGGGAGCTGAGCGACAGCAGACAGGTCGAGGATGAAGTGAAGAAGACAGAGGCTGCTTGCGGCCAGAGTCAGGAGGAGCAGAAGGCGTGGCTGGTGGAGCGATGCCTAGAGGCGATGAAGCTGTGCCTATCGCGTTTTCCCCAGCACTACAAGTCGCTGTACCGGATGGCCAATGCCTACGCCACGACGAGCACTGAGCAGGTGAGAAATGACAAGGCCTTCATGACTCTGTTATGTCGAACCCAGAAGGTTGTCCAAAAAGCGTAAGCCATTGTTCAACAGAGCTCTGAAACGTCAAATATGTGTGCGCATGCAGAGTTTATGCAAACCTGCCTGAGTGTCACATCATTTCGAGCAGAAATCCACTAAAGGCTGTTGATGGGTTTGGTCGGTTGATTTCAACTCAAGCGAGTTTTTGCTGCAAATGTTTAGAATGGCAAATTGGCTTCGCTTTTGCATTCACCTGAAGTATGAACCAGCCTTTACTGTACCATACCATAATACGTGCACTAATGACAGCTGCTAATGAGTGGCTGAATCAATCACTCATAGCAAGCAAGTCTGGCCCAAGCCAGTTTGGCTGATCAGGCTGGTGCTTATCTCCGTTTTTCTTGGCATGAAGCGACTGAGAATATTTCTATCCCCACTTGGCTGGGATGCCAGTCCATCGCAGGTTGCTTCCCCAGGCAAGGCTGGCAACCCATTTATACTCCTGGGTGGAGAGGGGCAAGCAGGGGTAAAGTGGCTTGCCAAAGACCACGACATAAAGCCATCAGCTGGATTCGAACCTCCAACCCTATGATTGGAAGCTACAGTCCCTAACCACTCTCCCACGTGCCCCCTCATCACTCATAGGCCGGCGCATCATTTTTTAGCTGTAGCCAAGCAACTCACGCATATCTTCTCCTTGCTTGCTGGCATCCGCTCGCAGGGTCTGCAGTGGAGTCGCGACCTGTTGCTCGGCAGCAACCAGCCTTGGCAACAGACAAGCCACATGCCATCGCCGGGGCTCTTCGCCGAGCACTGGAAGACCAAGAACCTCTTCCACGGAGTCTGGAGGATCCCCATCAGTGAAATTGACAGGTAAAACCTATTATTTCGCAACCACTTCACGCCAGATGATGGGTAAACATGGCAGGGATTTCCTCTATTCCATCACAAGAAGGATATTTAATACGTCGACTGCCGACAATACGTACACATGCGCGCATATTTATTAGGTTACATTTGATCCTGAGTAGGTCCTGATATATTCTTTTTTGAGTGTTTAATAAATACAGTGCCTACGAGATAACTTGTACCTTGGCAATGGGATGGAGTTGGACATTTTATTACGCCAGCTACAAGTTGTCTTATGGAAGATTACTGCTTACTTAACTGTGGAACAAAATGAAGAACATCCGTCGGTGAAAGTGTATTTCCAAGGTTTTTTTTTTTTTAAAATAAGTGTAGGGCTGTCATTTTCCCAAATTGACTGGATTTCTACCAAGATTTTAAATTCTCCAGTCCAACTAAAAGCAGTCCTCCCACAACTTCTGCGCTGTGTTGGTCTTTTGGTCTCATCAGGTCAGGTAGTTTCTCCTGGCATATGTATCGCTCTGTCAGCCTGCTCATCGACATTCTAAGGAGATTACGCGATCACTCCATGCTGCTGCAGATTGCCGTCAAACTGAACCGGACACCGGAACTTGGAAAGTGAGTTTCGTTCAATTTTTACAGGATATCCTAAAGAAAGCTCATGTAGGTCAGGTGGCCGCATTCAAGGTATTCGAGTAACGGTGACATAAGCCTTCCTTTGCCATCATGTACCTTGTTATTTGTGACTAGCCTCGTAGCTGGTCTTGTGACTAGGCTATCTTGTGTCCGGTCCCTTGTCTGGTCTTATGACTTGTCTTGTGACTGGTCTTGAGTCTAGTCTTATGGCGAGTCTTATGTCTGGTCTTGTGACTGGTCTTTTGACTGGTCTTGTGTCTGGTGTTGTGTCTGGTCTTGTGCCTGGTCTTGTGCCTGGTCTTGTGTCTGGTCTTGTGTCTGGTCTTGTGACTGTTGTGACTTCAACGTCGAGTCTTTGACCAGTTTCAGGTTCATGGGGCCAAGACTCCTGTGCCACAGTTTTGAATGCAAGATTGCCTTAGTATACCAGCCACCATTTTGTGTTTATAATGCCACCGTTTTGTTCCCAATCTCCAGGAAATTCCTGCGTGATGTCGACCGACAGTTTCTGGCCAGGCATTGCTACAGGACCTGCGTGGAGGTTCTGGCGGAGGAAATTGAGTTGGCAAGAACAGAGGACAAGGAACAGCAGCAACAGGTGATCAGCAGTTGATTTCACAGACGGCCGTTTTTCCCTTCTCAGTCTTTTGGAAACATTGTTTCCTCCTGCTGAAAATGTCACTTAACCCCTCCGCTACGGAGGACTGCTACTACAGCACTATTGTGTGAGGATTAGTGCATACCACACATACAGTCTATTCACCATGCAGCTGCTGGTTCAATGGGGCCTGCTGCTGGACAAAGCCCTCCATTCAGGGCATACCACAGCCCAGCAGTCGCGGTCAAAATAATCCCACCGCGAAGGGGTTTATAATAATAATAGCAACACAGTTTTGATCAGTGTAGCACATCAGACGAAAGTCTCGATGCACTTCACAAGAAGAAACAAAAGTAATTAATGGAACAGGTAAGTTTTAAGGAGTGTTTTAACTACTTCCTGCCGGGGAGCCCTGTTTCATGCACCGCGTGTTTATACATGTGCCCGGGGTCTCCAAAATCGGACAAAGGGAACAGGGCCTGTAACAAAAGAGCATACTCAGAACAAAAGACCAGGCTACTGCACATTACCGACATTTTTTCACTCTCAATAGTGGAGATAATCCAGCCTTGTTTTGAAACAGTATACCACCGTTTTGGGGATTTAGCATGAGTGGATTACCACCTGGGACAAAAGTGCTCCACCACCGCAGCGATGAGCCACACAGCACCGCTGCACACTAATCTGGCCCCTATTGAAAAGAGGTCAGCAGCGCACTGTGCCAGGTTCGTGAACAAAAGAAAGTTATATAACACCGCACAATCTGGGCTCTTTGTACAAAGCTTCAGGCCTGGCTGAAATACTCGGGCGTCAGTAGATTTTGTCTGTCAGACTAGAGTGGCCACCAGACAGTAGTTCAAGTGGGTGTAAATGTCAATTAATTGAAATGATGAATTTTTGAACAATTTTGAAAACCGAAAATCTTGAAAAAGACCCGATTATGTGCACTGCATTTTTCAAACCACCCGACAGCAAGTGGTTAAATTCAAATTCGGTATTGACAGTTCTAATTTTTTTTCCAAATGTCGGCTTTTCTCAACTTGTTTCCCTTGAAACTATCCCTGCCCAACCATTTTAAAAAATGTTTAAAATTTTTTCTGAATGTTTCCCATGGTTTTGTGGCAGTCGATTCTACTGTGCCTAACTCTATTATATAAAGTCCATTTTTTTGTCTCCTGCATTGAGAATTGAATTGGACACTACTCGAGAAAAGTACATTACAGTTCTCAGAATTGGGTCCAAGAAAAAAATCATTAAGGTCACAGCATCATAACATTCATAATATTCTGGACCGGGAAAAAAATCGGTGGTAAGCTCATCCAACCCCCCAAGAAATTGTATGAATAGAATCCGTCCCTTTCCATCCGAAAAAAGTCTGTTTCACTACCTTCTTTGTCTTGTCACATCAATCTCGCCTAGGTTGTCCTGTCCGCCTATCGTCTGGTCCAGACCGCCCAGAACAAGCTCCAGACCGACTCCAGCTTACCAACCAAACTCCTGTGCGTCGCCTACAAGTCGTACAGAAATATCCAGGTAAAAACGAAACGGCAAGGACTGATCCAAATCAAGTCAGGCATCAATGTTAACTTGCGGTCACTAGCACGACGTGGGGGTCCAACTTTACATGTGCTCCTGGGCAAAGTGTCCCTCTTGGACATGGAACAGTACTTAGTGTGTGGATTTTGACTGTATTACCCATAATGCATTGCTGAAAGATTTCCTTTCCCTGTGATAACCTCTTTGCGCTGTACTCTGGTGTATTGCGAATTGCCCGTAGCCGTGTTCCAATAACTCGACTACGGCTGAAAATAATGTATATGTCTATGAGAAATGCATGAAGCTGCTTGTTGGGACTTCCATAGGTGCCAAATACCCTCAGTCACAGCCCAAGTAATTTAGGCACAGCCGGTATTGCGGAGGTGTTCTCTGTGTGATGGTTCTGATTTTGTGCAGCTTAACTGTTAAACTTGATATCCTCAAGCTTTGGGGTTTTTTTTCCTCCGAAGATTGAACCTGACACTGCCGTTCTCGATCAGGCGGTCCGGTTTTGTCTTCAGCATCGGCTGGCCAGCAAGACACCACAGGTAAACAGTCTGGAGTCAGTCAGATGAAGCAAGGAGTGGACAACTGGAGCATGATGATACAGAACCCAAACTCGCCACAGAATGAGACAAATTGTAACAAAGTAACACAAGCAGATATGTTGCATGTTCCGCGGCGGCAGATCCAACAGTTACAAGAATGGTGGCAGATGACCTGTGATGGAGGGTGGACCCAAAATGGAGCTGAACGAACATATGCGAGTGGGGCGTTGTTCTCGAGATAATTTCTGTCCGTAAAGTTATGACATAACCAGGTCTGATCAAAAGAGAAAAGAAAGAAGGAAAAGGCGTGCTCCCTTGAGAAAAAAAAAATCGACAAATTGGCATACGCCCCCTCTGGCTCCTCTACTGGCCTGTATGACTCAAAAAATGGCCGAGACAGCTGTGGACTCATTTTCGTACTTTCGACCAATGGTTTGCTAGACACTGGTACGCAAAAGTACCAGTGGCGACGAGGATGAAATAGGGGTTGTCACTGCTAGCTGTTTTGAATGTGCTTGAAAAATGCTTTTTTTTGCCTCATCAACAGACCCCAACATCCCAACCCGAGTCCATCTTCTCGTCACCTCAACCCAGCAAGGAGAGGAGCGTCATCGTGACCCCCGACAGACAGGGTGACACACAGAGCTCCACTTGCAGTAGCACACAGTAACAAGCTTCTACCAGCAGGAGAACATCAGGGGTTTTTTTTTTGCCTGGGTGGGTGAAGTTGTTCCAACGTGGGCACATTCCAACTTGGGCACAAATGACTCTGCGAGTCTTATTCTGGTCTGTCTCTGAAGCTGCGCACAGAGAGCTGATCTGCCACAAAGCGTAGCCTGGTTTCAGGGTCGTACTGTTCCCTTCACAGCCAAGTAGATTAAATGAAGGACTCCAATGGCTAGGTTACGGTCAAATGTGAACGGTGTCTCAGGATTCTAGCTGTCACTCACTGGATTTTTCCAAATTGTGTATCTTGACTAGTTTAGCCGTAAGCCTGAGTAGATTCAGCTGTAGGGGGCTTCACAGAAAAATATTCAGTCGCAGAAATGTGCATTTAGCAAACCTTCAGCTGTTACTTTGCATTTGTCAGCTGGACCAAACTTTGAATTGTGAAAACTGTTGCACTAGCTGTTCATCAGCACGGCATTGCCCAATTTCACATGGTCTCATACATTCCTCTGAGCCTCCAAGGTCATGGAATTTTGGGAACTGACACTAGATTTCTAGTATAGGATCTTTTCACATGACGGGCGAAGGCATTTCAGGAAGCGTACCGTGTCCGTGGAGGCGCAGGTTTTTTCGAATCTGTGTATTTCTGCTGGCAACTTCATGTACGCAAGATTGTTGAGAGACTTGGAGGGCACTCGCATCTCCACTCACATCTGTGCAAGTTGGAACGCTGACCGTCAAAAATCATGTGACTGAAAATCTTCTACATTGTATATATGCTTTCTTTATATGTAAATAACTGTCGGGTGAACACGATCCCTTCTCCCGTGGTCAGAATAGATGACAGGGGGTCTTCTGGACATACACGTGAATAATTGAAGCTCTCCAATGATTTACATATTGGCTCATTAATAAATACATGTGATAATACGTGTCGTAATCCGTCCCCCTGCACCCGCCCCCATTCCCATTTCCCCAGCCCCCCACTAACCACCATCAATGAACAGGGGTGTGACAGTTCAGCATTTCAGCTGATTTCAGCTTTTTTTGTTGAGATATTGACCCTGAATTTTAGCTTTTGTGTACACCTGCTGTGTACAAAGGCATGGGAACTTTTTACATTTCGGCTCCTTGCTAGCCGTTTTCAGCTTTCATTTTAAGTGACCACTCACACCCCTGACTAAGGCACACAGCAGTGGTCCAACCGGCATTTGTTGTGATCATACAGCTGATGTGAACTCTGAGAGTTGACAGACCACCTTGTTAGTGCGCCCCCAATCCATCGCTTCGGGTGACTGTCGACAGCTGTCCCCGATTGTTATGCTACCAAGTTGTCGCTAGCTGAAGGGACTTTTTATTCAAGAAAAAACAGGGCAATGAGAGGGATAAATTTTGTTCATAATGACTGGGGGATTGTGGAGTAAACATTTTGCAAGAAAGCTTTACTTTATAATACAGCATGGAGGATTTGTGACTGCAACGCTTACACTTCGTAGTCGTTTGTGAACCAGTGATGCGCAGCTACTACCAAAGGAACCTCCACTGCCAAGAAAATTGCGCCCTCTCTTGGTTCAGCTCGGGGCCCACTGAGTACAACACTTTGACACTCTCATCCAGGGTACAAGTGTCTGTGACTGACAGAAAGGTTTGTTTGTTTGCGTATAACTTCTCTGCCATCAGAAAGGAAATTTTCTGAGTTTGATCAAAAAACAAAGAAAATATAACCCCCCAAAATATCACAAAATGTACAGGCACGCACTGAAAAAGAATTCTGCTATTAAGTACCTGGCACTGATTTGTCATCATGTTTCTACTCCGCCATCTCACATTCTACGCATTCTGTCGTGGTTATTTTCCATCCCAAAAGTTGCATTAGGAGAGAGAAACCTAGAAACGTCAATTGAATAGTTCCTCGTAACACGCCTGCAATGCATAACATGCACGAACAACCTGCTGTGAGTTAATAATGACACTATGATGCCCAAGTGTCAACTTGCATAGAATCATACCGTTAGCTCATTTAGCGAATGGAGTTTGTATGGTTTTTCATTTATTTTCTACAAAACAGAATTTGTGACGGGACCAAAACAGAAAAAAATCTTGTGACTCGTTTTTCACATCCTTCAAAAGGAGCAGTGCAGTCGACTCCTCAAAATGCCAATTGGACATATTCACCAGTCGGTGATACTGAATTGAAAGTTAAAGTTTGATGTTTTGAAGTTTGTTATTTGAGAATAAAAATGGTATCACTGATTGAAAACTAATTAATGTCATTTATGCTGATGAAGAGTTTAATAGTTGTGATTGATTATATCCAAATGTTTTCAGCCACACTTTAAAAAAAATGAAAGTAAGGCTGCATCCGAATCACTTGGCTGTGGCTTGAAGACTCAGTGTGAACCGGCCATACATGGCCGCTACTATTATAGTGGCCCTGGAGGGACATCAGTAATCGTCAATGTTAACCCCTTCACAGCGGGATTGTTTTGACCGTGACTGCTAGGCTGTGGTATGCCCTGAATGGAGGGCTTTGTCCAGCAGCAGGCCCCATTGAACCAGCAGCTGCATGGTGAATAGATTGTATGTGTGGTATGCACTAATCCTCACACAATGGTGCGGTAGTAGCAGTCCTCCGTGGTGAAGGGGTTAACCCTAACACTCCTCAGTCCTCCAACAGGTGAAGGATCGAGGAGGGTTAGGGTTAATGACCAACTGAAATTTACAATCCGCTTTTCATTTTTGAATATTGATGGCATTATCTGCGACCAGAGAGCGAGTCTTGAATTTTGGCCGCGAATATTGCCGTCAATATTCACAACCAAATTCACGACTCGCTCTCAGGTTGCAAATATTGACGCCAATATTCATGAAAAAATTCACGGCTCTCTGGTCACGAATATTGCCATCAATATTTGCTACCAAAGAGTGAGTCTTGAATTTGGTCGCAAATATTGACTCAATACTGACGATTGGCAATGTCCGTCCTGGGCCACCATATTATCAACTCGAGTAATTTCTTGCCACAGCCAAGTAATTTAGACACAGCTTTATGGGAGACTTTGAGACACTTGGTGGCGACAGACACACTTCATGGTCCTTTTTGGTTGATGTGGGCACGTGCTTGCAGTTTTAGGCATGCATGTTTTTTTTAGTTCTGAGCACACCGCAGAAAAGGACCTGTTCATCCGTCACCACCATGCGTCTCAAAGTCTCCCAGTAGGCACGAATCCAAAATAGTCTGGCACCACCCATTAAACATGTTGAATAAGATAGATTCAGGCATAAGAACACAATAAAAATAGCTCTCCTGTGATTGGACTACTTTTCCACAAGGACAGGTCTCATACATGTACCAAAGACCAAGGACTTGAAGGAGTTGCAGGAATGATTATATGTACTTACATATGCACAGGTTCATACTTGTAGCATAAGTGTCAAATTTCGACCAGAAATAGTGGACATTTTGAACTGAATAAAATGGATATTTGAAGTCGTTATTCATTGTGATGGCATACTGGTTAATAAAACAATTACTGTACATATCGTGCTAAACCAGCAAAAAGACTTCTTGGGTGCTTTCTTGTCTCATTTTCTTCTCCTTTTCAGTGAGCCAATAACAGTTGAAAAATGCTTACCTAACATTCCACTGGGCACAACGTAGGCCTAACCTTCAACCTAGTAGTAGTCGTGAAAAAACACCCAACTCCGCGCTGTACCGTCTTACAGTAATGGAAAGTTGCCGAACTTTCCATCTCACACTCACAGCTTTTATGCCTAACTGCATATCAACCGTCATGAAACAATTCTGCCTAACTGTTGAGCTAGATAACGGTCGGGCCCGGTCGAGCATCATCTGCCTAACTTTACACGAAGCCACAAACGGCGCGGTGGGAAAACATTTGCCTAACTTTGAATTTACCCGCAAGCATCTCCAGAAACTTCGTTCCCTTTCTTTTTTTGTTAACTTTCCGGCAAATTGAGCTGCCAGGTTAGCTAGGTTTATGAAAATTTTAGCATTTTGTTTTTTGCATCAATCTGTCGGACGAAAACTAGACAAATATTTAATAACCATTGAATAACCAGCGCAGTGAACAGTTAGGCAATTTTTTTCTGACCGTAATTTCGCTCGATGGACAGTTAGGCAAATCGTCTGGACCGTTAGTTCTTCGATAGAAGGTTAGGCAGAATTGTTTCATGACCGTGAGTTGGCTCAGTAGAAAGTTAGGCAAAGGTGTCCCTGACTGTGAGCTTGCTCCTTTTAGTTCGAGTGCGCGTGACAGTCAGAATTAGGCAAGTTTTTGGCTGATGGTGTTAGCTGACTTTGTTGTGAAACTTGAGCAAAGTTCTGTTAAAAGACTCTTGGAAATTTAGCTGGAATTTGCCGACATATCGTTTAAGTGACCAGCCGGACCGGAGGGGGTCATTCATGCAAAGGTTTTTCTGTGATGTGGGATGACAGCATTGACCAAAGTTTGCTCAGCGACGACACGGAAGATTTGGGCGGTTGCAAAGAAGTTGTAACGGACATAACAACGACATTGGTTTGTGCCGTTATGACACACCCAGGATGAAATGTTGACCGGCACAAGATGGCAGAGAGAAAGGTATGTTCTTCCTTAACATACATCCTTGTTTCAACATTTCTCACAAAGTATGTGTTGCCTTTTTACAGGTCCAAAATTACTTTAGTAGCCTCTGGAAATACGCCCGGACTGAGGAATCGTTTTAGGGAGGACATTCCTAGAAAATGGTGCATTCCAACTAATTTTTGGCAGTTGAATAATGAAGACCAGGGGCTAAGGTTGTCGTCAAGTTAGTTCAAAGTTGAATGTCGGTGCAGACAACCTAGACTTTTAGCAGCCTGTAGACAGTGTTTCAAATGTACTTGTCCCATGCGAGACTTGTGGTCAGCACTAATTTGCCGGAATTTGGTAATGTCCCGTAAATAGGTGTAGAATCCATTCAGTCCATTACAAAGCCAAAGTCAAGTCAAGTTACAACTTATTTCCCCTGGGGTCTCTAATTCAGAAACTTATTGTGTTGTACAGTGAGTGGCTCTTGCAGCTGGGCATCTGAATGGTGCAGGAGAGTAATGAGGAATCCTGCTTGATTATTCTAATGCGTAACCTTTTAAGTCACACACCTGTCTGCGTATAGGCCTTACCTGATATGGCATAGGAATTGGATACTGAATAGAATTGTACACATACCAAGGCTTCACATCTGTGGCCAAACAATGTGCCTATTAAAGAATAGGGAACAAGGGCTTTCCATTATCACAGCCCAGGTGGGATGGAAACCCATATGCAGTAAGGTATGAGACGGAGAGAACCCCCCCCCCTGCTTTGTGTTGGTCATTGTCTCGCTGGAATCTGGGGAATTCCTTTCAGACATCTTGGGGGATGTGTTGAGTAACAATAGTCTGGAATGTGTATAGGGATTGGACATGTTGGGGGGTACCCCTCGGTCTCGTTTCTTGCTGGGTATAGGAAACCCAGTTCAACTTTCACCCAAAAAAATTAGAAAAAAAAGAGCAAATAACTCATGCCGTGGTAGGGGATGCTTTCACACATCTTCAAGTTTTTCCTCAGGCCAATAGAAGCAACCTGTCTATCCCTGTGAATGTCATCAATTATGAAAATAGCTGAAAACAGCTAAAAAATGGCTTGAAGAAGTTGAGCTGTGAAAATCTCATATACTTTTGTACACAGCCAGCGAGGAAAAAAAGCTGAAATCCAGAACCCTAAAAATCAGCTGAAAATCTCAGAAATCTCACCCCTGGATGTATGCCTTTCACAGAACCAAAGCCCATGAAACTCGAGTGGGAAGTGGAACTTTGACAAGAACACGAGTCACATTTTGAATAAAAAGGGGTAGGGGAGGTACATCTTAGGTGAAAAAGGAGCTAAAGTGAATCACAAGATTGATCTCTATCCTTATTTCTGAGCAAATTAGAAAGACAAGGTGATTGGCTGACGGCAGAATTATTGGCCAATCGTTCAATGAGACTGACAGATCGTGCAACGATCGAGCAATTACACTGATCGACCATTTCATAGAGCAGTCACGTTTGAATGGCCCTCGACATGCCCTAAACATAAGTAAAATGACATGCACACACCAACTGACTGAGACAAAATGACAACAAAGGAACAACTCGTATGTGGTTGCCATAGTAGCGGACATTTTGTTTAATCAAATCACAGCATGCTCGTGTTAGAGATGGCTTTATATAGAGTCCCATTTGCATTCTACATAACGGTTTATCAGGTTCAACAGTCTTAAATCACATACAATGGCTACAAACAATGGCTACATGCATAGTTTGGCTTACACAAAGGTTTATCCGTTGCTAACAGAGGGCGATGGTTCCCCTCGTTTTCTCTGTTTTCTCCAAATGACGCAATCTACGTTCGGAATCCGCATCTTGGCATGAACAGAAAAAAAAGCCCTTTTAGCTTGTTATAGTTGAGCTCTGAAGACAAATGACACTGCGTTCGACTTGGATGCTTCCGTATTTATTTGAACAGATAAAATCAGAGAAAACATGTTTTCCTCGGAGGTGTTCTTTAACCTTGTGTGGACAAAGCCAGGACTGCACAGGGTTTTTTCCCTCTGAAAAACAGGTTTTGTGACTTTTGGGGGTTAGGGTTACCTGTAGCCCCCCCCCCTAAAAAAACAGTTTGATAAACAATAATGCAATCCTGAACAAAAAACCTACTTACAAATGGTGTTCACAGCTCAAGAAAAATGTTAATTTGACATAATTTTCTAAAGCATATGAGAACAAAGGGATGTCAAGAAAAGACACATGTTGATCTGCATTTTTCTCAAAGATGAATTCAACATAATGAGGTCTTGAAAGTTACATTGTTAATCAGAAAATCAGTACAAATTCATTTACACATGGAACTCTATATCATGCACAAGAGGGTGCCCACGGGTCCTAAATGTTACCTTTTTTGCCAATACTTTCTATGTTTTTTCACCAAATATCTCCGATGTCTTGTTTAAGGTATGTAATGAACATGTTAAAAGAAGGTACATGTATGTACATGTACAGTGTCCTACCGGGAACATCCTACATCAAATGTTTTACTTTTCAGACTACTGAAAAAAACTTCCCATGGGTGGAGAAAATGACAAAATTCTATGGTTATTTTCCAGATTCATTCGAATGTCTTGTGCCTTGCCAATAGCTCTTTGTTTTGTGCATTGGTTTTGCACGTTGGCTCGTTTATAAATCAAGGTCTAAATGTAGTCAACATCCAAAATGCCAATTCCACTACATGAAGCCGTACGCGAGACAAAAACTATCCTTGTTAACAGTGCTGACGGCGGGTATACATTCATAGCTGCAGTTTTGAATTTCAATCTGAAACACGGGGAGGGTTGCTCAAGTTTCTAAATGAAGTGGGTTTTCCATCATATGGGGCTCGTCTGCTGTCACGTATAATCAATCCCATAGGAAACCACTGTGTTCCATGTTTTTTTATTGCATAGAATTCCATTACTGTTTGCGTAAATGGGGTCAGCATGACTCCATTGGGTGTGACAAATAGTCATGTCACGCATTACAATGGTCAGCAATAGTCAGCTGTCCCATGAATAGGACTTCATTGCTTTATCTGGCAAAATGCTTCCACAGGTAATAACCTGAGGCTACAAACAGTGCACAGCAATCTTGTGCTATATGTAATACATTGGTCTAGAAGTTTGGTCTCGACACCGACAAGCAAGGAAGAAAGTTTGTAAACTAAGAAAGCTCTTCTCTGTCCCAAAACATGCCACCTTTTCAACTCCAATCTTGAGCTGTAGGCTTGCGGGTACACCATGGAATCCATCTCTTCAGAAGAGGTGTGGTTTTGAGAAGTTGGAACTGGCGAGTTCCTGGCCAAAACGTCAAGTTAATACTCACCGGTCCCAACTTCTCAGAACCACACGTCTTCTGAAGAGCCAGTTTCCATGGCGTACGCGCTAACATACATTGTACAGCTCATATAACTTCCAAGCTTCAAATCTTACTTAACTCCAATCTTTCTCTGCTATCCACAATCCAACATACACCACAACCGTCATGCGGTTAATGCACACGAAGAAACCTTCCAAACTTAGTATGTACAATGTAAACGTTTTTTCATTTTTTTTTATACATAGTTCATGATTTTTCTAGGATCTTAAAACATCAGATTAAAAAGTGGGTTTTTTCCCCCCACATTTCAATCACACACTCTCTTCCACGTCAGAAACTTTCCACCTACATGTATGACATCTTTCTATTTTTTTTTTTTACATAGTAATCTTTTTTTTTTACAGTTGCTATTAAAAAGCTTTTTCTGCCCACTTTTTGTGCAGTTTTATTCCGTTCTATAAAACAGACAATTTGTTCTAGCATTTTATGTTCAATCCTAAATTGGTCCCATTCTAAAATTTCACCTCGGTCTATGTAAAAGTAAATACATCTATGTACAACGTGTACATCAAAATATATGGCTTTCTCAAACAGGTGCTGACAATGCACAACCTGTTCTCCCGGAATGACACAAAAATATTTTGGGGGGTACTCGAAACAACTCCGCCGATTCGTACTCATTGAACACGTGAGACTTGCAATGTGAAAACACCCGGAAAAAGCTCTCGTCGATATTTTTGCGGCGTGCCAAATTTACCGGTGTTGTAGTCGAGACCGTCACAAGCCCTTTTACGAGACCAGTCATCGGCAACAGGGTGAACGGTTTGTGGCTTGAATTCAGACCAGAGGTATTGTGACGGTCCTGAGAGATCTCGACTTCAACACTGAAATCATTTCTGGTACGTTGGTGAACGGCTGTCCTTTCCAATCCCCAGTTTCAAAGTAAATTCTGTGGTAAGTCCTCGTGTCCAGCACAAGGCCCTCTTCAGTTGGATGTATCATGTTGGCTTTGTGCTGTAATGCATTGCAAGAGGTCTCTTCAGTAACTCTTCCACGGCACACTGTATTATTTGGGTTATCACCGATGCTACACTTTACCTCAAACCACAACATGCATGTTCACTCCGCAAACCAAAACAAGGACATATGCTTGCAGGAGTTCCTTGTCAGTGCAACAACGAATCCTTGGGTGCTAATTTTTAACAATATACTTCTGAAGACAGCGATTTATTGACGGGAAGGTCGTGCAAAGCAGAAACGGGTCACAAATACAAGTCTTCTGGCAACTCTTCAATTTTAGGCATACAGCTGGCAATTCAATAAAAAACAAGATACATAGGTGGGTAATTCCAGAAATAAGGGGGTCCAAAAGTTTTTTTGTGTGTCCTTGTTTACATCTGGCCTTTGTTATTTGACATGGAAATATCACCAGCATTGATTTCCAAACTACTTGGCAGGTCATTTGCATTAATTCACCACTCTTGGAAATTACAAAATACGTTCTGAACTTACAAAATCCTGTCAGATGTGACAGAGACACCAAAAAAATCGACCCCTAATTTCTGGAATTACCCGGTTCCCAACTATACTAGACTTCATAAGGTGTTTCTCAATTTGTAGCGAGTAGCGCAAGAAGTGAGAAATGAGAGAGTCGGGTGACCCGAGGAAAAGTTGCACCCCTGAAACTCGACCCCGTTTGTGTAAAGGGTGTAATTGACGGCACTCGAGCAGTGTACTTCTCGACAACGTCAAGCCACCGTGGGGAGCCCGCAGGCTCAGAGCTTGAGGGATCGCGGCCGACAGGATCGTAGGATCTTCCTGGCTTGCTCTGTCATGTAGATCTGATCGTCCGACTTCCCGCAGGCAATCCTCTCCCATGCTCTGTCCAGCTGTCACCAAAAGGAGCACAGAGAAAACTCCACATTTACTTAATGACGCAGGCGATTCAACTCTTGAACGCCTGTTGTTTTGTTTTCATAAACCCTGAGGGGACATGTGGTTAGGGTTTGTAACTTCCAATCATGGGGGGGTCGTGGTTTCAAATCCGAGTACGATAGCATTCTGTGACTTGAGCAAGTCCCTTCACCCTTACATGCCCCTCTCCACTCAGGGATAAATGGGTACCTGTGGGGGGCAGACGTGGTTGTGCCTGAAATGGTGGCATCAGGCTAGTACGCTCCCCAGGGAGGTGAAATGGTCCCTGGAATGTTCAGATGTTGTGAGCTGCATGGGCAGGGATAATGATAATACATGTATATTGGTGCCTCTATTTCCCATGTGCCTGTTCAATGCGTCGATATTATTCATGCTCCTGAGCGTCATTTTGAAACCACCCGGAAGTTTTGGAGGATTTCGCGGGATTGAGAGGTAACAGAGCTGGTTGTCCCTTGACAGTACATAGTCTGTGGCGTTGGATTCTTGCAGATGGGACAATTTTGGAGGACCCTGAAAGGTTTCCAGAAAAACTGCTGAGTGGAGGTTGAAGGGCAAAGGAATCTAAACCCTAACAGTCTTCAATCCTCTGACGGGTGAAGGATTGAGGATGCTTCGGGGTTGTCCGTGCAAGATAGATGAGGCGTGTGAGGCTAAGGTTATCTCCAAGTTGGTTGAAATGAAAGCTACGAGTACTGCATTTCAGGACACATTTTTCACTCCTTGGTGTGACCCTTTTTTGTATTTTTCCATCACAGCTGTTGATGACGCAAACTGTGTTTCTTCAGTGCTGGCCAGAGAAGGGCCCCCAAAATATGGTTTGTCTCCGGTCAGACTGATGTTCCGGAATTGATGCAGCTTCGCAGCTTTTTTTTTCCCTCTAGGGTTGCATTGTACAGACAGGTTGTCGAGTCATGGGACTAGACCAGCTTAGTTATTGTAAGTTATCACTGCTCGACATCGATCTCAATGGGATCTATCGCCGTGAGTGAAAGACTGAGCTGCCCACAAAAATTTTGAGGCAGTGTGGCACTAGAGGGCGCTGTTGCAGCTTTCACACAGAAAAAACATTGACGTGCATGCTTGAAATTGACGGCGCGCCGACCAGAGACGAAAGACTTTTTTGCTTAATGACCCTATGTATTTGGCCAATGTCTCTTCAGTGCTGCAGAAAGGCATGGATTCTTAGTGGTGCATGGAGCTGGACTATAGAGGGTTTGCATGGCTGCCATCTTGCAGGCCAATGTTTTTGTTGCACAGGGTATGCACAAAGTAGGTTTCCCTGTGGAACAAAAGAACTGCCTTCCAAAATGGCTACCATGCAAAGCCTCCGCTGAAATGTCAGCACCGCCAGGTGTTGGGACTCTGAATTCAAAGCAAATTTGTTCTGATGATTTGGAAAGTCCAAATGAGACTACGGAGATTCTCGACGTGAAACTGTCCTGGCTATCATGTCAAGTACGAATCGACCATTTACACTTGGCCTGTGTCTCTTCAAGACAACCTTTCAAACACAATCTAAGTAAAGCAAAGAACCCAGCTACGACAGCCTCACAACCAGACATTTCATACTCACCATAGGCGGGGGTTTGAACGGTGTCTCGTGGGTGCTGTTCTTTGACTGTCTGCCGGCCAGGCCATCCCCGGTCTTGACCGGCGAGACGGGCAACAAGAAGGCGCTGTTGAAGGAGCCGGTCGCCATGGCGCCAGAGTGGAGGGGGGGAGAAAAGAGCAGCGACTCCGAGAGGAGGCTGTGACTTTGCTGGAGAGAAAAGAAAAACGGAAACAAGGACTCGGTCTCGTCAAACCTCCAAGGAAGATATCTGTGAGTTCCAGCAAATGCAATATAAACTGCATTAAAAAAAATTGGTGTATGTGACCTCTGAGACTCTAACTGGCCTACTGGAAATCGCAACTGTATGTATACATACCAACGCACAGTCTGTTGGCTTCCTATGTTAACGAGAGAAAGGGCTTAAGGACTTCGCATGAAACATTCCATTTATAACCAGATTGGTTCAAGAGATATACTCACCTCGTCATCGGCAAAGTGACTGGAGCTGAGGTCTGTGTCAAAGGTCATTTGGTTGGTGAGCGACTTGCGGACTCGCTTAGCTGGTGGCTCACACTGCAAGGATAAAGGTCATTTCACTTTGCTTGAACATATTTCGTGATCCGACAATAGATGCCTATAAAATTGGTCGGTTTCAAAGGTTGGTTGACGAGTGACTTCTGAACAATTTGACCACTTTTCAAATGGTATGTCAGAGTTTGAACATGCCTTGAGCAGTGTTTTTATTGTTGAATTTCATTAGTTTAAGGCAAGTCGGGTATTTATGGCACCCTTGACATCACCTCAGCTGTAATATATCCATGTTAAAAAACAACGTACCATTTTACACTGCTTAGTCAGTAGCTGTTTTGTATCAAAAGGCTCGCCTGCTCAGCTACTGCGAGTCTGTTGTTTGTTTATACAGGTTAAAAAGATCTTCTTACATCTTGATCTATGTTCTCAAAGGTCTCTTTTGAGAAATTTCATTGCAGGGAGAAGAGTGGAAGTAGGATAAATGCAGCTCGCTGGGCAAATACATTCAAAACTAGCGGACTTACGCTGTGATTAAGTTTTGTGAAATCGCTCATAATTTGTTGCGCAACTTGCGCAATAAAATGTGACGTAATTGGAGTTACGCCATTGCGTAAAGTTTCTTGAAATCGACTGCAGGTACTCTACGGATTGTTAGACAAATGCACGGAGACACTAGAGCTACCATCTACAGGTTAGTGTTTGGGCGAACACATGGGATCTTGACGATTTACAGGTTGGTGGACAAACGTGCAAAGACCTGACACTCTACCGATTGGTGGATAAATGCGTGATGATCTAGAAATCTACGTATAGGCTACTGGGCCGATGTATGCAGACCTACTGATCTATGGTTTGCGAGGAATGCATGACGGCCCAACACTGTACAAATTGCTTGTAGATAAGACTCAAGACTACAAGGATTGTCTGAGACAAATGCATGATGACCTATCAATCCACAGTTTGGCTTTGGGCCAAGTACGCAGACCTGCCGATCTGAAGATTAGTAGATAAAATGTCTGCAGACTTGGGCCTCTATAGAGTGGTTTCTAGACTAGTGAATCCAGACCTTACGCTTGCTGGTTGTGAGTCGAACACATTGAGGACAGCACTGAGCACGCACAGAGGTCACAAACTGAAAAAAGGGGGAGCGTTTTACCAAGGA
Organism: Acanthaster planci; assembly: GCF_001949145.1. The sequence continues at coordinate 551,402 of NW_019091440.1, forward strand.
GATTCGTACCGACACTCGTTTGAGTGACGAGGCCGAGCCGCAATCCTGTTTGATGATCTCCGAGATGTCTTCCAGTTGTCCTGGAGTACACGGCTTTGAGAAAAAGATAGAGGAAAGAAATGTTACATCTGGTTTACTGGAACTGTTCCCAAACACCTCACCGGTCCAAGAGTTGGTGAGCGGGTGAAAGACATGTCTTCCTTGCCAGCAAACTCAGTGGAAAAATGTTGGCCATGTTTATCTGAGTTGGAGCATATCAAAGCTCCAATAACATGTTGTCCCCAGTATCTAGAAAATGAAATTCAGAGGGATTTGAGAGGCCAAAAAAGGAGAAATTGACAACTCATAATTTTGCCAATCTGAATCTTTTGATGACTGAGCAAAACAAGTATGTGACCGGTTGGAGCTGACCTATCAGTCGTGATCAACATAACATAAAAACTTTCTGACGGTCTCTTACTGCTCCATGTGGTGTTGAGTAGAGGCTATCCCAATACCTGACATGAACAGTCCCAAGACCAGGGCCCAATTTCACGGTGTTGCTTAGCACGATTTCACACTAACTGAGATTCCACATATTTCACAGAGACTGTAAGCAATAAGCATGGGACAAAAAATTGGCTTCAACTTAGTGACGCAATGCTAGAAATCTCTATGCACGTGCAACTATCAGCACAACCATGCTAAGCACCACCATGAGACAGTGCTTAAGGTTAGCACATTTCTCTGCTAAAGTTAAAGCAACTTCTCTTAAGCAGCTCTGCGAAACTGGGCCTAGATGCAAAACCAGTCACAAGACCAGACACACAGACAGAAGACCGGACGCAAGACCAGTCACAAGTAACCGGGTGAACAGTGTCAAAGAAATGCATTTCTTGCAGTTCATTTTGACTAGCTTGTGGCTTGAAATCAGACTGGAGGTTCTGCGTTGGTCTTGTGACGGTCTTAAGAGGTCTCCGTTGTGACACCGGCTGCAGCAGTCGGAGGTCGGCTCAAACGGAGAGTGCCAGTTGCCGTCACATACGCACCATGAATCTACTTGTTCCGCTTCTTTTCTCCAGTGCCTCCAGGGCATCTTTGAGGGGGGTCGGCGTCCTAGGAGTAGACTCCAGCAGAGAACGCTTGGCATTATTTGGTGTTCGGAAGTGCCTGGAAATGAAATCATGTGTTCCAGATTGAATACCACAGAGCTGAAGTTTCATGACACTTGAACACGGGTGAATGCTGAAAGTTTTTGTGCTTTTGTTGTACGAATTTCGAAAGATTTTTCCAAGCTTGTTTCTATCTAACAAGACTTTTCCTCCTTTGTGAAAAAAACATGGATGTTACATTCAATACAGTGAGGTCCATGACATATCAAATGATATCTTTTTGTCCTTATCGATCAAAAGTGAGGCATTGGGGCTTAGGCTTCGCCTCCTTTACCATTGGTGTACTTTAGTCACAAGCCCTAGCTGCAAAGCAAAATTTACCCCATTCGGCCACAGCCATACCTGGTGCCCGGGGTTCCCGTGGTGAATATCTTGGGTGTTGCATGATGAGATTTGATGACGGGTGTGGAGGTCATGACCTGCTCGCTGCCACTGCTCTGACTGGGCTTTTCCAAATTCAAGAACTTTTTTTATCAAGTGGGAGGGGAATAATTACAGAAAAATCCATCAGCAAAAGTTCTTCAAACCAGAAACGCATTGCGTTTCGAATTCTAGAACAAAGTAAAACAGGGTTCCCATGGAAGTTTGAAAATAAAATTCCATAACTTTTTTAGGACGTTTTAGGGAGAATTCCCATGACATTTAATGCATTTTACAGAGAAAACTTGTTTTCTTTTATGAACTGGACGACTGCCATGGCCACTGCTTTAAAACAAGGAGAGCCCTTAAATTATCATTATTCTGTTATCTCATCAAAAATAACCCTTATGATTTTGATTTCTACAACCTTTTCCCTCTTACAAAAAATTCTACGGCACCTTTTTTTCTCTCAATTTTCGGAATGGCATTTCCATGACAACTTTTTCTTTCCCAGGCACTGTAAGGATTTTTCCGTGACCTTTGGGACCCTGTTTTAATTAAGGGATGGTCCCGTGTGGCAGTGGAAGAATCACATTGGCTACACCTGTTTTTTCTTTTTGTAAGCGAAATAGAGGATTCGGTGAGTTTCTCTAATGTTGGCCAAACCAAGAATTTGAAGACCAAATCAGAAATGTAGATCAATTTTAATAGCAGTTCTTAAGCCTTCCAGATATACTGCAGCTTTGGCCTGATATTCCTCACAACTCTATGGGAAGTGGCTGCAGCCACAACCATAGACTTGTGCACAATTCCAAGCCGTAGCCAAACAATTTTGGACATGGGCTTGTGAGTCCCTATATACTTGAAGGTGCCTGGTTGCAGTACAGAAGCATACAAGGAGTTGAAACATTGCTGTATGTGGACTCACTTGTGAGGGCGAAAATGGCAGGCTCTTGATGGGCGTGCCTTTGGGTGTGGTTGGGATGCTCCCTTCCAAGATTCTTCTGGAGCGCTGGAGCCAACAGGTTAAAGAACCTAGCAGCGTTTCTTGTAAACAAGACCTCACAAGATGTATTTTTTGCGTTGGGGAGATGTTAATTATATATAAC
>NW_019091440.1:554477-630070 GCF_001949145.1 Acanthaster planci
TCCGAGAGCTTGTGAAAGAAACTCATAAGCTTACTCGGGTGGGACTCGAACCCACGACCTCCTGCTTACTAGTGCAGATGTCTTAACCACTCGACCACCGAGCTTGCCGGGGTCGGCTGGCTGGTCCGACCTCACACTTTTCATAACTTAGTTCTAGCTGATGTTCTGTGTGTAGCAAATTTCAATTTGATTGCTCAATGCAGTTAACCTCGGTAAAAAAGGTAAGTTGCCCTCCTCAAAAATGTGAAATTTATCAAGTCAAGAAGACAGTCAGCACTGGATATGCCTGGTGGGACACTATTCAAAGGATACCAGCCGTGGCTTGCTCTTGCGGAGGATAGTCGGCGGCGTGCTGAACTTTGACGTGATGGGCGATGTGATGGGAATGAGACTGCCGTAGCTGCCCCTGGACAACTCGCTGATGGCCCGACTGTCAAAGTGGTAACCTGAGTTGGAGGGGGGAAAACCCCAAAAGTTGGCATCAGGGGAAAGCTTTGCTACAAAGCCTTCGCCGTCCCAAATTTCAGGGTTGAACCTTGTCTGCTGCACGGATGGCGTTTGTGTTATGTTCCCGGCTTGTGCGCGCACATTGGCGGGGACGGGCATGCTCAATTTTAATATTGACCCCTTGACCTCCATTGATCACAGGAGCCATGGTTCTGTTTTTTGATCAAATGTCTTGTGTTTGGGCTCATGCCTTTTTAATTTTGCGCGATAAAATGCGTCTCTCAGGGACAACAACCGTTGTTTGTTTTTTGCATGGAGACTGTGAGCAGGAAGCACAGCAAAAAGAAGGCTAACCTTGGAGAAAAAATTTGCTTTTAAAACTTACTGAAGTGACAATGGAAATGTCTGTGCACGCCCTTGCAATTTTTGCACCGAGCACGGCAACCGTGAAATGTTCAACGTGAAATACGCTAACCGTTAAGCAAATTTTTGTGTTATGGTTGGCAAAAAATTTGCTTAACAGTAAGCAGCACGGTGAAATTGGACCCCCATTCTCCTCTAAGGCCCGAAAATAAGGCCAGAGAAAGATTGTTAATTTACAGAACTGTGTCGAATATCTAATCGATTATCAAATATTTGAATATTTTTTCCGAATTTGAATATTCCAATGCAAAATTCATGAAAAGGGAGAATTTTCCTTTGTTTTAAAATGAGAAAAATCGCACTATGGAGGCTTGTTTCAAGCAGATTCAAATGAAAAGCAACAGAACATTTTTTCTCATGATGATTCAAAAATTAAATCATTCATTAAAATATTTAAAAGGAATAAATTGTCAACAGGGCAAGAAGCATTGTTCGTCTGTTAAATCTTGCTAAATCGTGGCTGGAGATAATCCTAGATGTGAGAAGCTATTATAGTGATTATAATGTACAATTGTGTGCGACTGTGCATTATTGCAACTGATTTTGTATACATGGTTTGTTAATCACCAATCTACTGGTCAGTACAACCGAATATTAATTCCATCAAATATCTGAATATTTAAGGTTGAATATTTAAATAGTGAATTATTCAAATTGCCTCAGCCGTAGTAAATTAGCAAGAGATTTTGAATTCGTTTTCAAAATAAATACCTGTAGTATTTCTGAGAGACATCCCCCGGCTCGCGAACGGAGGGGATTCATTGTCCTGGTTGCTCAGCATCGTCTCAAAATCATTGAAATCGGGTACTGACATGTCCAGATCCAGGAGGTTAGAGGTGTCGGTGAAGTCGGGCATACCCCTGGGGCAAAAGATTCAATTGCTCGGTCAGCCAACACAATGCAGGTTACACACTGTCCGGGAAGATGACACCCCCTTGAGATAATCACGAGGCAGTTCCAATTAAGTCACAAACCATTATCAACTGCAATCAGGGCAATCCTTGATTACGGTTTATGCTGAAGTACCCGCGTCTGGTCCTGTGACTGGTCCTGACAAGACACCACAACCTCAGAATGCTTTTTAAATGCACAACTTTGGACTTTTAACCTCTTCCCGCGGGGATTCTTTTGACCGTGACTGCTGGGCTGCGGTTGGCCCAGCATGCAAAGCTCTGTCCAGCAGCAGGCCCACATTGAAACCGCAGCTGCATGGTGAATAGACAGCATGTGTACATGGCTCCCAGTATGAAGGGGTTAATGCTATCTGCCCCGAGCTGAAGTGCACCCCCAATCGGCGAAAGAAAGACAGGTGGTTACAAGCGGGTTCTTGCACGCATTCTGGGTTTACGCAAAGACCATACATTCCGGAATGATTTCGTTGCACGTACTCAGCGTGCTCCGCGTCAAACGCGCATATACCTATGCGCCTCATGGCTCGCGTGACATTTCTTACCACATCACCCCTTTATTCAAACTTTGAGACTATATCGCGGCATGATAGCCGCTACCTCCATGGATTAGTCTGAGCCTGTGTAAATTTACAGACTTAATGAAAATAACTTTGGAGTGAGGAGACATCGGACTACGGAGACATCATCACACTACAGAGTTTGCTGTACATGCCTGGACGTCCTCTGCCCTGTGACACAGGAGATGCCCGTGTGTAAAGATTTCATCCGGTGCGAAGTGGTGAAATCATTGACACGCAACGGGGACCTACTTAACTTAATTTTTCAAAACAAATGGTACCGATTGGCTAGATCTTTTGACCCCCCAAAAAAGGAAAAAAAAAACATAACATTTTACCAGTTGACGTCAGATCTTCTTAATTGAAAAAGCTGCTGGGGGTGGGTTTTTGGGTTTTTTTTACGGCAAATTCTTCAACCTTGCAAATGCGCTTCGACCCAACCAAGTACGCGTTAATACGTCAACCGCAGAAATGAAAAAAAGAGTTCTTAATTAAACGAGTGTACACGTCCTCCGTGGAACATATAAGAAAAATAGGCGCGTTTACTCCTCACCTGATGTCAAGCGGTCAAGAAAAGGAGAAAACATGGGAATTTCGATCATACCTCATTGGACTCAAAATCTCCTCGTCACGGACAATCCAAAACATCGGACTGTCCTCTGCACCACGGTTTGTTGGGCGGCGATCAGGAGATGTCCACTGACTGACTGATGGCTGTTGCCGAGTGGCTGAACTGGTGCTATGGGTCTGGTGCAATGTACGGACGATTCCCTGCCCTGAGCCCCGAGTCCTCGGTGCGTCTAGTTACCATGGTGACAGAATGTAAAAGAATCTGCCTTATGATTGGTTACGTATTTCAACGGAATGCGCACAAACTTAAATAGTGCTTTACTGCTGTCACAGAGGTCCTGCGCAATCAAAATGATTTAACTTCTCTGTGACTAAAATAAAAGTAACAACCAGTTCAGAATTGAAATGTTTGTTCAAGCAAAACTGATTAACTTTTGTAGGCCCAAATCAATTGTCAATATGCTTGAGTTGCAAAATTCACTATTCAGGTACTGTTCTTTGACTTTTTTATCCTCACGAAAAATTCTCATGTGTTTTCAAGGCTTGAAACCTGAAATAAAAATCCATGTTTCAAATTGTTTCCCATGGAAATCAGAACCCCAAGTGCTAGTGGCATCCTCATGTTTGTCTTGACTGTCTTTGTCACTGATCAGTCCACTGATCAACCAATAGTTGATATTGACTGGTAATCTGTGCAAGAAATACTTACCGGGCACCAGGCAAAATCAATTGTCGCTGCTTGGTCTTGCCCATGGGGTATCAGTTTTTAAAAATGTCACTGGGTATGGACAGACAGTTTTAAACACCTGCTGGGAAGACAGGCGGAAATTGCAGTCCTAGCAAAAACTCTTCAAAAGAATACATTTTCAGACCAGAATGGCCAAAACGGACAAGTTTTAATTAGTTTGGCTGTAAATACAGTGAAAATTCATGGGAATCTTCTACTGCTATTCAGGGAAACTTACTCTGTGTAGGGCGCGATGACTCTGCTGCGGAAATAGAGTCTTGATAGAAACAGGTGATCTGGAATCCAGGAAAGACAGGGAAAGGTTCCCACAAAATGTCCATGACAATCAGTTTTTGAGATAACATGTATGTACAGAATTCTCAGGAGAATTCAAGCAGGCAGGGCTTCTGACAGAATGATTTCGAATCTTATTTATCTTATAAGCAACTTCCGTGCTTAAACGGCTCAATGAAATTGGCCCTTGTGCTGAAAAGTGATGTTGTTAAACCCTTCGAGATGGGTCACAATTTGCAGAGAAAGGAAAAACAGGTGTTGCTGTGGCAACCTGAGTGTGTTCACCTGGTTGCTAAGGGGAAGTTGTTTGACCGGAGTGTAGGGATTCTGTGTCTCCACTTTCCGTTTCATCGTCGAGTTCCAGTGGTTCTTGATGGCGTTGTCCGTTCTTTCGAAATAAACAGTAACCAAAAAAAGTTTTTAGCAAAATACATCCTACACACAAAGGATCCAAAAATGAAGAGTTATCCCATCTTTCAATTTCAACATGGCTGACTCTGGAACAAGAACAGAGTTCCTAGAACATTCTTTAGTGTTCAGCCTTTCAAGACGCTCCTCTGTACCTGCCCGGGAGCTGCTTGGCAATCTCAGCCCAGCGGTTGCCGAGGCGCTTGTGAGCATTGTAGATGATGCGATCCTCATCCTGCGTCCAGGCACTCTTCTTGATGTCTGGATTGAGGTGGTTGTGCCATCTGCAGAGGAGAGATTTCAGGAGAATGTCAAACAACCCAGATCAGAACCCGGAACTGTGGAAGAGCTCAGCACAGATCAGTTTCATATCTTTCTCAGCCATCCAAGGACTGATCTTTTTGAAACTTGACGTACATGTAAAAAATCATCAATCATATCTTCATAATGTGACCGGCTCTGCAAAAAGGTGTATTATGTCACATTTTTTGGAATTTGAGTAACGTGTACGTATATAATTAAATGGTTACATCCTAAGCTTTCATTTGAAATATAATTCATCCCAGTGGCATTTTGCGTTTTGGAGTTGCCATTTGCATATTCATATAATTTAATTTTATCACACATGCTTTCAGAGATAATGCCCTTTAAACATAACGAACAGAAACATTAAACTTAAATTAGAGTCTCTCTTGGTTTTCCTTAGCAACAGAGGCTTTCTGGTCCAGCAATTGGCCTCAAAATATTTCCAAATATTTTCACCCTCGGCACATAGAATGGGCCATTACGGGTTTTTGCATTGCGCGATTTAATACACTGTACACCTTTTTGCAGAGCAGGTCTCAATTTTCAATGCAATACACTGACGACTAGTGTCGCCATATTCATGTAGCGTTCACCCTGCCACAGTTAGCCCCCCTTTAGGGTAACGAGTAGAATCAGGAAGAAGGGTCCAAGATACGCAAGACGCAGGTGCATGCTGGAGAGAAGAGACCAAGGTTTGTCTGTAAGTCTTGCTTCTTTCAAACATAAAAAGAGACAGAGTCTAGTACCCACCGCTCTCGACACTGTTTACCAGTTCGGCCAGCCAGATACTTGGAGATGAGAGACCAGCGTTTAGGACCGTACTGCTTGACCAGCTGAACCACTCTGTCATCCTCCTGAAACGAAGAAGTCATACCGTCTCTCAGTTTGTGGGACTGAAGGTATCTATCTTCTAGGCGAGACTGCTTTGCAGTCAGGCTCATAAATTAGATCGTAGTTTACCTGATGGGGTTGCCTTTAAATTACATCTAACCATTCATGGAGGCAAAAATTAGGACAAGCCTATTTCCTGTGCAGAATGTACTGCATAAGTCGGCCTGATCTTGACGGCAAAAAGTTCAGCCAAGTCAGGAGGGAGGGGGGAGTAAGCGAGGAACAATACGGGCGATTCGCAATAGTGCGCCACCAAGAGTTTTGCGACACGCTGGCCAATCATAACGCGCGAAATTTGTCGACCATTTTCAAACGCGAATTGGGTCGACAAATTTCGCGCATTGTGATTGGCCAACGCGCTGCAAACTCTCGGTGGCGCACTTTATGTGAAACGGCCATATTGCGGCTCACCTCCTTGGTCCAGGGTCCTTTCACGAGGTCTGGGTTGAGTGCTTTCTGCCAGCGATGGTAGCACTGCATCTCGGAGCGGTCGGGGAAGAAGCTGGCAACGTGCTTCCAGTCCTCCGAGCCGTAAGTTTCGATCACCCGACGGAGAGTTTCATCCTGAAACAGAGGAAAAAAAATGCTGGCATCGCCCATCCTACATCTGCACTTGAAAAAATGTTACACTGAGTGTTGTTGTTGTTTGGAAAGGGTTCCATACAGGGACATCTCTCATTTCCCTACAGTAGTACAGCAGTCATCAGAAAGCGACGTCACGTCCTGAATAGTCAACCTCAGCCAAGGCATATTTACTTGGCAAATGCTCATAAATTTTCAGACCGGTCTCACAGGGTTTGTGCACATGGACTCACGAGAAGTCCATGTATGGAACTCCCTCCTCTTTTTCTCGTCAAGTGCCGCAAGTTCATAAAAAGGTTAGGAACATCGGAACATTTTGCTTGCCGTAAAGCATACCTCGTCTTTAGTCCAGCGCCCTCTGTTGATGTGTTTCTTTCCACAGGTGTCACTCTGCGAGCTGCTGTCATAGTCCTGATCGGTGATGGTACCATTGTCGCTGGAGTCACTGTCGTAACTGCTAATGGATGGGAAAATGAAAGGATCTTTGTAGGACTGGGTCAAATTACATCCACGAAAAATTTTGCCCAGCGGAAAAATAAACAGGTTCGGGGCAGGGCAGCGTGTTACAGAGAACCTAATGCTCAACTTAGCTTCATGAATCCTGAAAGGAAAAGTCAGAAATGGCACTTAGTCCGAATACAATGTCATCAATGTACGTGTAGGCATGAACTCCGACAAAGAGTTGTCACAATAGCCTAAAAAGTACAAGTCTCAAGAAACACTCACTGGCAGTGGCACCTGCTCTGCTTACCGTGGCTCGTGGATGTACATGTACGTACAAAAAGGCAAAGGCAAAAGCATAGCCTAACCCTGCTATGAACTGACAGTGGCAATGTTAAATGTAATCTCGTCTCTTGCACAAACTCATTGCATTCCCTCCTGAGGGATTTTTCAAAGGCAAATCAACTCGGGGTCCACATGATGAAGCACAATAAAGTTGCGCAAGTTCCAAGATTGCACTTAACGCTTATAATAATTAACATGATTCATTGAAATCTCCACCCCCAATACTTGTGCTGTGAACTTTTAAAAACGGAAAGAGTTCCATGTACGGACAACACTTGATGCCCGCACAAACCTATGAGATTTGCCTAAAAAAAGGTGTTTTGAAAATAGGACATGTTATCACTTTCTAATGGCTGTTATCTGGTTATGGAAAATTAGTGTTGTCCGCACGCGAATATGGAACTCTTTAAAATTATTGTATGTGTGCATTCACTGCACATTTATTAACAATGCTAACATAATTTCACTAGACTGTAGACATGCAAGAAGGATACATGATCAGGTCAGGGACCAAACCACAAGCTAGTGACGTCCCTAGGTCCGCTTATGTCACTTGTTCAAGCAGAAGTGACGTCATTTTTATCAGGTCATGTGACGTGATAATGATGTAATTTCCCGCAAGATTTTGGGAAATAATGAGGCCTGATATGCCGGCAGCCAACATGGCCACTGATGCTGTTCCCACTGGAGTCTATGGCAAAAATATTTCCAATCGCTGTTTTGGAAAATCACCACAGTAGACATATAACTTGCCACTGTGAATAGATGGAGACTTTTTAATGGCAACAGTTTCATGCATAAAGTAAACTTCAGCAATGCTTTATTTTTTCGCATAAACATGTTCATTGGAAGAATTGGACTTGCCTACCAAACCAAATGCAACACCTCCAGTGCAAGATTCAACTGAAAAATCTCTTCGATCTGCTTTTAGCATGTTTAGGGATATCAAACATGCCAAATGAAAGGAAAGTTTCATTAAGATCTGGGCTAGGCATGTTTCCTGTAAACTTGATTAATCAGAGCGGTGTGTATTGAATTGTTTGGTCGATAAAGAGATCAACATCATCTGTGAACCGTGATCTAAAAAAGGCTCAAAATTATGTCATTGTTGCACAATCGAGTGGCGTATGCATAGTCAATCGTCGCTGGATTGTGGTTTGGTTGCAAACCTGAAAATGGGCTTCCAATCAAGCCAATCACAACATGATCACACCAACAACACCCTTGAACAAGATAAGATCTGTACCTTGGTCAATAAGAGTGACAGTATTATTGAATATTGTATTAAATGAACACTAAATAAATGAAAGGCAAAACTCAGGTTTTGTTGTTTAGTCAGTTGTTAGCAGAGTGGAGACAAACAAACGAAAGACACACATCTGAATCGTATATAGGCCTAGTCGGCAAAGCCTCTATCAGGAAACATTCATACCAACCATGGAGGTAGGAAAAGACTTCCTTGGTTCCTACCTCCATGCACCAACTTGCGGCTCAGTTTGGGCCATGATGGAAAAACAAGAATAGGGACAACTGTGGAGTCGTGAGTGGCTGCGTGTTTCTTCAATAGGAGCTGATCAGCGAATATTTATCAAGATCATGAGCAAATAAGTGTAGGCCTAGTCATGCTGGTGGCCTTTCTTTGACATGATCTGATGATCATCACGATGTTCTATTCATGATGATGAAACGGTTTGGTAAATTGGTGACGTGTATCAAGCCTTGTGTAGGGCCTACTGCATCAGTGTGCGTGATCGCTGGTTTATGCGCTACACTAGGCCTACCTTGACAACGGAAAAGCCGTAGAAATATGACAACAAACCTGCATGATTTTCCAGAATACATGACTCAAATTCCTCTCTATATGTCACGACATTGGATGCAGTAATCTGTGATTCCCGATCCGCAAATATTCAGCAGAATTCCGACCCTCAAGAATGCAACTCCGCTCTACGCGGCCGGAAGTCTTTATTGAAATTGCGCGCGCCGAATAATGAGATGCATAAGCATAGACTGTGATTGGACAATTCCCCGCCGGAATGACGCACGCATCATTACGTAAAGTCTTAAAATAGGACCACGCGAACACAGGCCCTGCGCGTGAGACGATGCAATCTCCTGTAGGTCTACAGCACATCCGTCTCTGTGAGCTGAGCTGAGAAGAATTTAGTTTTTTTTTTACACCGAGCCTCTCCGTTTGAAGATGAGGAAGCCATGAGCAATGAAACTTGTATCACGCAGAATCGTCTCTATCTCTGCCTGATATATTTTCACCCCCTGACTTGGAGGTTGTAGGCCTAAGTTCAGTAACAATTCAAACACTGCCAAGCCAACAAAGCATCAAACTACACGCCTGCAGTCAACTACAGAACTAGGCACGTATAGGAAGACGATTTTACCAGAAAAATAAAATGTCTCTGGACTGTAGCTGTGGGGAGTCAGCGCGTAGCGCGGAGCCTGTACGGCGTGGGGTCCGGGACCCGGAGGTTTGACGCTCCGTAGTGCATGATAAGCCTCACAGGAACACTTTTTGAGCAGAAGATATTTTGAAATTACAGCATAATTTAAAATCAAAATCCATGTTAAAGGACAGTTTTTAGAAAATGAAAAGTTAATTATCGTAGGCCTACTTAAAAGATTAAGATTTGATGTAATAATTCAATTTCAAAATGACAAATCTTAATTTAAACTGCACATAATGAAGGCGATGTTTCGTAAACCCATAACAGGAAAAGCGTCTCACAGCAACCGTAGTAAAAATAAACAAAATCAAGAAACCAAACTTTGCCCAAGAAAATGGCGGTCACCTAAAAAAAAAGTATTGGCAACTCGAAGCACGCATTGTAAGTGGAGCTTTCCTTTAAAAGAAAGAAAAAAAAACCTTTTTGTGAACAAACCAACCACAATGTTGAAGCTTTGCCTTCAGAGACATCACAAACATGCTCATGGATATACAAAATAGCATGGGAATACGTTTTACTAAATTGTATATATCAACTTTGTAGTTACTTGAGGACCCCCCATGAATGTTCACAGTGAACAAAATCTTTCCCTGCCTCACCCATTAAAACATTCAATATAAGAAAGACGCTTAAAAACACCTAAAAAACGCTTAAAAAGTCACCTAAAAAAGTATTGGCAAGTCGAAGCACTCATTTCACATTTCAATTTATTATGTGGTTATTTATTGGTGTGCCTCCTGTTTGAGACTCTGTCCTGTGCAAACATTCTCATCCGACAGTTTCCAGTTCAAAATAGTTTAAATCAGATTATGATATTATCAACATCAACTGATTTCCCAAAGCAAGATTTCAATTCAATTAGAACACATTGACTTGATCGATCAGTTGATTCGCGTGTGCACGACGTCAGTGTGTCGTGCATCAGTTTCTGTTTGCAGAGTTTGCGCATTCACTTTGGTGGCCGCAGCAATAAATAGAGCTGTGAGGAGTAACACTATCTATATGTTAAAAATATTAAAGCTTACTATACTTATAGTATAACATACTATAACTGTCTTACAGTAGAAATGTAATTTAAGGGGACCAGCCTACAAAGTTTTTATTTGTACCACACGACCTCGTAAGGCAGCTTAAAATGTCGCGGCCGCAGCCACGTTTCCGCATGATGTATTTCTTGGAAAGATGGAATACTGAGATAAAAAGACGACTTTCTACGATATTGCATTTGTAGAGAACCGTCTTTCCCCGATGTTGTATTTCGGACGGACGTCTTTCCCTGATCATATGTCGGAAAGATGTCTTTCCTCTATTTTGTATTTCGGTAAGACGGCTTTCCACTTTTTCTTATCTTGGAAAAACGTCTTTCCATGATGATGTACCACGGAAAGAAGTCTTTCCGAGATGGTATAATAGGAAAACACGTCTTTCCGTGTCATGGGTCATAATACGGATACATGTATTGCGAAGCCTGAAGACTCATCTTCCCCATTGAGAAGGGGCGGGACTGAAGATCCTGATTGGAAGGGGATAGAGCAATTTCCATTTTCCAATGCGATCTGAGTAAAATTATCACACACTCCTACAAATAATATCAACTCTGAGAATACAAAGTACACAATTACAATAAAATTATTACAGCCTCTGTTTTCGGGGGTGGGGGCACTGGCCTCCCGGCCCCCGGGCCTGGTTCCTCCGTGCCCTTAGAAGGAGGCTAATTCTTTAAACTTGAACGCTGAGACGAAACCGGGTATTGAAGGAAACGAACACCCCCCCCTCAAAAAAAAAAAGAAACTCAAAGCTTTTCCCCATAGTGCAACCATGGAAACGACTGGACGGTGGTACAGGATATTTGTGAGACTCCAGGTTGCATAATCCTCTGCGTGAGTGATTTTTCGTCTGGGAACCGGACCGATTGTACCAAGACCTAGCCCCTACTGACCTACAGGCCATCTGTGTTTCTGCTATACCCAGCAAGAAATTAGACCGAGTAGTACCCCCCCAACATGTCCAATCCGTATACACATTCCAGACTATTTTTACTTAACACATCCCCCCAAGATGTCTGAAAGGAATTCCCCAGATTCCTGCGAGACAATGACCAACACAAAGCAGGGGGGTTCTCTCCGTCTCATACCTTGCTGCATATGTGACCTACAGGCCATCTGCATTTCTGCTGGTGGCTTCATGCAGTCCATACAATTAAGAGCATTGGGCGTCCAGACTTTTTTTTATATGACGCCAACGGTCGATAGTGGAACAAATTCAGCATTTCTAATCTAAACATAATATACATTCCTTACACAGGTGCACATTTCCCTCAGGATGAACGGTTGTTCCGCAGCATGAAAACAGACCCTCATGGAAAACAACCGTTCAAGACAGAAGTAAATAGAAGTTGAAACGGCGAGATTGTCAGAAGTCGCGGAGGCGTCGAGGAAAACATATGCTTACTTAATGGACGAATATCTGAAGGAGAAGCAGCGCGAATACGCCCGCTGGGTCGCCTGAGTTTCAGTGCATCCACATGAGAATGATGGAACTGTTTGTGGCTAAAGAAAGGTAAACTACCCTGTTCTTACCAACCATCCTCCAAATCAAAGGGAGTTCGGCTATGGTCTTTTTCGTGGCTTAAAGCGGAGAATGCGAGGGCACATGCTTCAGAAGGGTCAACTGTATTAAATAGTTCTTGAACACTTGTTCAGTTGTTATTTTAAGCTGAATATGTACCGCTTTAGTTAAAAACAATCTTCAAGGGTACAAATTTGGACTGGAAATTGAATAACATTTCAAAACTGATATTTTCCAACACTGTTCCTTTCTTGTTACCGTGTGCACTCATTTCACGCAATTAAGCCAGCACTTCCTTCTTCCGTTTTGTCTGTTGATTCTGTGTTCCCCCTCTTTTTGTTTATAGAGGCTTTGCATGATAGCCATGTTGCAGGGCAGTTGTTTTGTTCCACAGGAAAGCTCCTTTGTGCATACCCTGTGCAACAAAAGCACTGGCCTGCAAGATGGCGGCCATGCAAACCCTCTATAAATTGTACTCACGACACTACATGATTCTGCTGAAGCTTCTGCGCCATTCGGGTACCTAGTATTATTAATAGCATGCTCTGAGTCGATGCACTGTATGCGCTTGGCCGGTCGTAAACGTTTGCTATAAACCAGAAAGACCAAGGCTCCGGAGAGAGGGTGCGACTATGAGGGCGAGGGCAGCTGTGGGCGAGGGCATTATCAGCAAGTAGTTGAATGAGGAGTGGTCGTGTTGGCCAGACGCAAACACTCAGGATGCCGGTGGGGCGGGGCATGGCGATTAATTGCGCTGCACCGTCAGCTGGCTACGGCTATCATAGCCCATGCAACGACTCGATTTCAAGCCTAGCGAGAAGCCTACCACACCACCTTCAAAATGTCGGCAGGTAGTCCACCTGTTTTCAAAGTTATTGGTGAGCTCTTTTTGCCTATCGCCCATTCTTTAGAAAAAACTCGCCGAGGACAAACTCAGTCATATTCAACCGCAAAGTTCACTCTCGAATCTTGACACAGAAAGGAATCAAACTGAGTTATACCACATCAAAAGTACAATAGCCGATTTAATTAGAAATGTTGCCCTTAAAAATCAAATAGAAATTAAAATTTTATATAAAGATCTGATGTTATGGAAATAATGCTTAGTTTATTACATAACTTTTTAAAAATATGCTTTGTGCTGTGGGAGTCATTCCTCTAGCTTTGAGAATGTTTCTCAAGGTGAGTCTTTTTCCTTTTACAAAATATTGAAGATAATAAGATATTTTGTACATGCAAGAACTCATGTAAAACAGCTTGCTACGATGGGATGCAGTGGCGTTAACAATGTCTTTGGTCGGAGGGGGGAGACATGAATTGTTTCTGGCAAAAGCGACCACCCACTTTCTTTTTTACCCAGGTTTGTTACACCCATCCCCGGCTGCTGCTTTCAATTTTAAAAACAAATGTCTCAGTGGGGTGATTGCCCCACTCCCTCCCCTGCTTGATGTATCACTGATTATGAGTCTCTTATAGGGATGACATAACCGTTTGAAAGCCGCAAATTTATTCGTCGGTAGTGAATGTCTCTCCAAATTGGCCCTATTCACAGTTTTGCCTCACCGACTTGAAAACGAGGCAACTTTTTTTTGTCATTTAAGGAACCTTATCAGCAGGCGCTGAGCCGGGACCCCAAGAACAAAAAGGGAAAAAAAGGAATATAATGAAAAACATAAGTATAAAGTGCACCAATACCATTGTAAACAGTAAGCAGTTTTCATACCTTGAAGAAGACGCGCAAAAAGTGAGTCTGAGGGGGGAAAATCATAGCATGGCTCCTTTCAGTTCTTGCTATTTCGTAGAGCCATTCCATGCATGTTCTCGTCGCTAGTCGCCGGGCAGCTAGACACATGTTCCATCCAGTGCGCAGATTGGTTATAACGAAGAGCCGTAGACAATTCCCAAAATAAACGTCACCATCAACATCGGGATTCCCAACCCGATACCACAGTTAGAATAAAATCTGGCTTGTGCAGACGCCTTCCGGGAACCAGAGATATCCCCAAATTCAAAAAGTCGACCCACCTGTGGGAAAAATGCACAGTAAAATCGATCAATCGTTTAGAATTCAATCAATCATTTTGTGCGGTAAGGTATCATCTGCAATCTAGGGCTGATCAGCTAAAAGTGAATTGTTTCCCATGACGTCACCGGTTTGTACCCACCAAGTGCGATCAAGGAAAACCACCGGCTATGAAAGATGCTTCGAGTACATGCTGATTTTTAAGACCCGGTGGTGTTGTCAGTAATTATAACAATCCCAGATTTTTGAGTAGTTTTCTTTCCATCTCTTCCTGAAGGGAGGGTATGACATCAACGTTGCCTTATTGACAGTCACCACCAGTGGGGTAACTGCGGTATATTTTGCATGGGAGGTGCCCTCATTTTCTGGAGGGCGCTGGACACGCCGTGAGTTCTAGCCTTCACAGTTAAAGCATTGACGAAGTAGGGACTAGATTTTTCCTGCTGTAATTCCCGAGCAGGGGAGGGGGAAGGCACACGGCACTGGCGACGGAAGCGGGGGAAGCATTGCCCCCCCTCCACTTTTTTGGCTAGGAGGCAAGGCCCCTCCACTTTTTGCAGGTCCTATGATGGGCTGGGGCTTTTAATGGATCAGCCTCCCCCCACTCACACACTTTGAAAATCGCTCCGCCGTTGTTGTCACACGGGCAACCGCAAAGTAACAGTTTATTATCTTTGGAAACTAAATGTCAGAAATTGAAACCAATGAACAACCATTACCTTCTGAAATAAGCACAAGTTAAAGAGTAAGAGAGGACTTTAAAAGAATTCAGAAATTCATGTGATAATTTAGGATTTGAATTCAGTGACCGCATGTATTCAAACACCATTATCATTACCGGAAGCTTCCGTTGGACTGAACAAAAATGAAGTGCGTTACGTAATTGAAACTTTCTCCGACAGGCATGAGATTTGAATAAAATCTTCTGTTTAGAAAAGGTAAAACCTCCTCAGCTTTTAATTGATACCACGAATAACAATTTCTGGCCATTTTGTCTGGGAGACAACAAAGATTCCTTCTGGATTGCCTTTTTTGGCGGGTCATCCTATAGACGGTGAGGATTCCCTCAATCAAATCATTTGAGCCCACCTGACGGGACTTCCGGAGAGCTACAACGCCAATTGGCCAGAAGAGGAAGATTGAGATGATGGCCAAGGTGCAGTGGTCATGGGGCACCTCAGTCGATCCAGTCGTGGGCCTCCATACCTGTAGCGACAGTGCGTGTGTTCAAGTTTGATGAATCAAGATGACCGTAGGATATTACTTAGGGTATACGTTACATGGACCCTGTATTTTTATACAAATACTCAATAATAGTAAACATGCATCTTATGCCCAATAACTTCTTATATGATAATTGTTATTAATCTAGGTAACTGTATTCTGCTCAAATAAATCTATCTGCCTGTCTGTCAGTAGGGCTGTCTGTCTGTCTGATGAAATCTTGTACACTTTAGTTCTTTAAATTCACGTGAACCTTATCAATTTGACTTCTCCATATTAAATGACACTATTGACACTCGTCTTGATTCCGGGCAAGCTTTTGCATAGCGACTGCCGTCTCTTGAATGACCTACCCTTCTCCGAGCAGTGTAGTGGTGCAAGGCGCCTCTTATGTAACTAAGCAAAAGTTTGCCTTGAATCAGGAGGTGTAGCAACAATGTCTTGAATATGGACAAGCCAAATTGTTATGCTCACGTGAAGAACTCAGTTTACAAGATTCTACTCAAATCTGAATCAACGTAAGAAAGGCTTACTGGCAAACCATGCACCCCTGCAGGCCCTTTGGTCTGCGTATAGAGGGAGTTCACATTAACGCCGTCTGCGCATATCTGCATCGAAACCGAGGCTCTCTTTGTTGAACTTTGTTGCGCGTGCCCGCTGAGTCCACACAGCACATGGAGTATCCGGTTCGTACGTGTGACGCCACTTCAGTTTAAACCACGCCCACTGCACAAGATACACGGCCATCTCAGGTACATTAGTTCGCGGTCAATTGTCNAACATAACTTTATGTATTTTGAGTCTTAACTCCTTACTTTCAATCGTCTGATCGTATTAAGAATTGAAGCTGACACATACAGCCTCGTTTTCAAACGCGGAAGTGCGCAGATCGACGCTAAAAGCGTCGTATTGTGATCCCTCTATTTCACAGCATTTTTTGTGTTTTTGCAGTGAGAGTTAATGTTTAGTGTTGGTCAGAGATGATCAATGCGTATCACTAGGATTCTGCTGCCATCCTGCGAAGCTTGGCCTCCTTGCTGACATTAATGTCATGTAAAATTATTTTTACAATGACAAATGTAAACCTCAGTGTCAATAACAGAGATTTTGTGTCACGGAACAACGTTACTTTGAAAGAAATGGTATACATGTAGATCCTTTTGTGCCTACCATTTTGTGTGGGCTGCCTCAGTGTGCAGAAATTTCATCTCTGCATAGATTTCCGTTGCATTTTTAATCAAAGCGCAGAGGGACATGCGTGTATTTCCATATGATAATCATTATGCAGTTATTATTCAAGAACCGAGTGAGATTTCCCAATTTTTTCGTGACTTGGTAGGCCAACTATTTTTTAAAAAGCTGGCCAGCCATGGTGTTGCCAGTCAGTGGTAGGCAAACACTTCATCTGAAATGGCTTTATAATTCGAGAGCTTTAATTCCAAGCGTAAAGATCACTGAGCATTGCCTGATGTACCATTAGATCTGCAGGGGCTGAAGGCGGGGGCGGGGCATATGGAGGTGGGGGGTCACTCGACGTCCGTGCTGAGTTGCCAAGCATCGATGCGTTGCCTCGCTCCAGTGGAAGGTCAGTGATCGGCGTTTCCACAGCAGACGGGGAAAGCTGGTATGCTGTGTCAGAGACATCGGTGTTTGGGGGCGGGGCATCGCTTGACGTCGGTGGGGAGTCACATGCCTGGCCAGTCGACTCCATTCCAGTCTCGTCATCGTTCTCGAACTGTACGTAACCTGTAAAATCGATAGGCGGAGTCAGTGAGTCAAGAGTCCCTGCAAGGGCAGTACAGGTGCCCTCCCCCGGTACGCCGTTGATTTTGTGTTATGGACGGCTCTTTCAACAACCAAAATAATAGGTCAACACAAAACAGATAACTTGACAAAAGCTCTCACCCCACCCCCTCCCCACCCCACCCCCAAATCCATTTTTTTTTTGGGTGGGGGCGGGCAGGGAGGGGCAAGAGTTGCGCTGGCATGTTCCTAACCATCCACCAGGTCTCTTATGTGTATTAATTGAAAACAAACGCAAACGCTGTCACTGGGCGCTCATACTCATGGAAAGTTGGCATTTCCTCCATCATTGGCTCGCCGTTTACACATTTTTTACGCAGTTTTTACATTTTCTGTGACACCTTTCTTCGGCCGTGAACAACCTTGGTCCTCTCTCTCACTTCATACGCCATAAAATTAACCTAATGATTCCTACCTGATGTCGCCATGTGTTCGATAATTCACAGCTTCGCCCACAGCAAAAAAAAAATGCTTCCTCCTTCGATACACGGCCCCAAATGTTGGCACTACAAACAGCGATCGCTCGTAGGGAGAAGCTTATTCATAAAATTGACCGACGATTGTTAGACCTTCATTCAGATCCACTGAACTCGCTGCCCCTGCGTGCATTTTAGAGCTGCTGAACACGAGAATTCACAAATCATTCACAAGTTCAGTATTTCATATGCGCGCGCAGTCTATATACAAGTAGCTAGCTCTTTCCGGTAAACTGTTACATTTCAAGTTGAACAAAATCTTTGATATGTCGCTGCAAAATGAAGTACAACATTTTAACAATTGCCAGTAAACACTTTGCAAGTAGTGGCGTCGTCAGGGAAGGGGGACATTAGAAAACAGAACACAACCACTGTACATGCAAAATGTATAAAGCGCTATCCGCCCCGAGCTGAAGTGCACCCTCAATCGGCGAAAGAAAGACATGTCGTTACAAGCGAGTTCTTGCACGCGACTACGTTACGCAAAGACCGTACGGTTGCACTACACTAAATACGCGACCATAGAAAACAGTACAAAATCGGACAGAAATAACGCCGCCTGTTGACTTTCGTGAGGAGGTTGACCTCCGTTTTTTTTTCACTGGAAATTCACGATTATGGCTAGAAGATCACTTTTCGGTTCAATTTCATGGGGGTTAGCCACGAAAATGTGGTTTTTTTTATTCGCCTTTTAACGAAGATACCTTCAAGATAACAGTAAAGCTAAGCGCTCATTTCTGAATGTAACCGCCTGCCTCTATCCAAAATAGGCCGGCAATTTGGGGCTTTTTGTGAAAGAAATACCCCAAACTGGAAACTATCAGTCCAAAATTTGGGATTTAAAGAGTCGAGCTTTTGTACTGTCCCTCCGTAATAAAAAGAGTTTCCGGAAAGATACTGCCATACACAACCTCTGTTACACGATATCTGCTCATTAACAGTGAACATCTTATGCCGTAGAAATTGTTAGAATGGAAAGTATGGTGATCAATGTAGAGAAAATCCTTTATGCTTTGGCCAACAGCGTATTTTACAGTCGGTTGTGGAGACCTTTTGAAAACTTTTCGAGGTGACGAGGCATGCCCAACGAGGGTCCGTTGTTGGATCGACACAAACCGATGGGCACAGTAATACTGAAAAGGTGCGCCTTATATTCTGGCAAGCCACCCTCGCATTAAATGGCTCTTTTTTCCGGTTTTTTTTTTCACTGTATCTTCATGTGGCTTTGCAATGGAATCAAAATAATGTCTCGTGCTGGTCAGATATGATAAACGTGCATCACTGAGATTCTGAAATGACGCTGCAATGCCTGTTGACACAAACGTTTTACAAAGAGGTGTGAAAACTGAAAAATATCAGAGATTCTGTGTAACTCAGCAACTTTGGAGAATGTGCATAGGTCCTTTTTGTTGCAAACATTGCCCGTCTTTTTTATGGGTTTGCAGAAATTTCATCTCTGTATGGAAGGCAGTAGCTTTTTTTAAATCAATGCGCTTGCTAGTCTCATTTAATCTAAAAGTGAACATTTATTTTTTATTTTATGAACAAGGGAAGCTATTTCAGAACTGACTGAGATTTCTTAACACTTTGTATTTTGTCACGTTTGAATGTTTTTCCAGTCAGTGGTAGGCAAACATGGGCTTTAAAGGCTGGGCTAGCAGTGTAATATCAGTGGACATAATCTTCACCACGATATTTGTAGGGAAGTTACTTGGCCGAATTTCTGAGTTGTACACCATAGGTACGTAGCCACACATCCTTACACAGTTATACTTGGGTATTTCCTTTGTTCTCAAATACAAAACTCCCACACAACACGCAAAAAATTTCAAATCACTCCAATTTAAACCAAATTCACTTTCCTGGGTTCAAATTTCGACCCTGTGTCCCTTATATAAAACACTACAATTTGTGACAGATTTTTACCCATCAAACATTTCCCCTTTTTGAGTTATTTCCAAATATTTCGTGAAATTCCTGTAAAAACTGGCCTTGTGGGGTACTTCCCATTGTTCCAGTACCCCACAAGGCCCCATGTATAAGCGCAAGTACACGTATGTCGATTATAGACATGTTGCCGAGATGCTAAAACCTGTGAGCCAACTGATCTTCTAGATGTGCGAGCCAATTACCCACGGAATCAATGTCAAGACAATATACCACTACGGGGAAGGGAAGGTATCATTATGCCTCCCTATGACTATTGCTATAATTGATTTAATACAATGCCTTGAAATTGAAAACAAAAACAAAGCAACGGATTTGTGGGAATTCCGATAAAAATTGGCCCTGCCATTTTATCGCATCACGAAATGCATCTAACTTAAAGCTTTAAACCGTTCAATTTTTGTTATTTGGGCAGCATTTGAAGGCGATCGATATAAGCGAGTGAAAAACCAATTTTCCCCAGTGTCCATTCCCCGATTTGATCTCTTGAAGCTGCACGTGACAAGTGGAAAATACACCCCAGCTTATGTCAGGACGACGGGGAGGCATCAAATCAATAAATGCAAAGAAAAACTGACGAACATGGGCAATTCACAATACGTGCCTCCAAAAGTTTGCAACCCGTTGCCCAATCACGACGCACGAAGTCCCTCGACCCTTTCCACTCGCGCATTGGGTCGAGAGATTTCACGCATTGTGATTGGCCTACGCGTTGCAAACTCTTTGAGGCGCACTATAGAGGGATCCCAATACGACGCGTTTATCGTCGATCTGCGCACTTCCGCGTTTGAAAACGAGGCTGTATGTGTCGGCTCCAATTCTTAATACGATCACACAATTGAAAGTAAAGAGTCAAGACACAAAAAAACATAAAGGTATGTTAGATTCAGACTTTTCAGGCTGCAAATTTTTGTGGAAGAGTCTTTCTAGGATTACTCGCCACGTAAAATCAAAAGAAAAAAATACCGCGAACTAAAGTACCTGTGATGATTATGTATCTGCATGTGCAGTGGGCGTGGTTTAAACTGAAGTGGCGGCACACTAGAGCTTACGAACCGAATAATGCATATACTCTGTCGACTCCACGGGCGCGCGCGACTAAGTTCAACACCGAGCCACGGTTTCGATATGCGCAGACGACGCTGGAGTGAAATCCCTCGATTGTGAATGGCCCGTATTGTTGCAGACCGTACCTGTATGTGTCGCGGCATCAGCGACGAATAGCTATTAATGCACGCTCTGTATTAGACAGAAATTATCGATAATTCTGCATATCAACGAAATCGGTGAGGAAAATGTTTGCCGGTTTCAGAACGTGTCTGCAACGGAAGGAATTCTTCCCAGTAGTCACGTGAGAGCGGCTCGCGATTAAATATTCCGCGGCACTGGAATCCGAAGCCGTGTGAACACGGCTGAGGCTGGAAATTACACGGGCTCTATGGGTAGTGGCTGCAACTTCCTATCATAAACTCGTGCAGTTTCAAGTCACAGCCGAGAAATTTGAACGCAGCCCTTTTAAATTCTCGTGAAAACAGGTTAGACGTCAGAACTTCACAAGGACATACCTCGATATCTCTCGCTTTATTTTTTTTACAGATTATGTTAACCACATGGAAAACAATTATCAGTAATGAAACCTGCATTTTTCTTCCGATGACATTATTTCAAGATGGTCTTAAACATGACAGTTGGTCGCAGAAAATGTAATGGATACCGTTTCATTTTGAAAACTTCTTGTGCTCACTTAAAATAGTCACACTACTGCGTGAGGAACAGACAATATATTTGTCCAAAAATCAGAGCAAATAAAAATACGCTTAAATTTCTACAAAAAAATCACAAATTCCAGCTGATGTACCTTACCCGTCGTATCGACAGTTTTAATTACATAAAAAATAATATCAAGATATTCAAATAATGAGTGCAAAAGTCTACTAAGCACTATAGCAGAATCACGCCATGGAATGAGGAACAATGTAAAGCATTTATACATTATATTTATTTCCCATTTTAAAGAAGACATGGTTTTTGTTGAGAGTTACACCTTTGAAATCAACTTGGATGAAAGATAACACGACACAGGTCACTTCGTGTTGAAAGCTGCAGTAAGTTCAGCTGCAATGGACTAGTTTCACGAGCCGGCCATGCTGAATTGGACCAAAAGGGTATAGCAGCAAGGAATTTGGCCAATGCACAATTTTTCGGTAACTCACCTTCAGTGTGTAAAACTTTCCACTGTAAAACATTCATCACAGGGAGCTCACGTTAAATGATTTGAAAATGTACTTTTGTCGTTCACATTTTTGCGTAATGCGTTCATTGACCACTCCAGGAAGACATATTTTGTGAGCCCCAAACTCGTTGACTAAATGCCTGAGAAAGGCCTTGCGCGCTAATCTTCCCTAAGAATCGACACAAACCCAATTCGTAGAGAAATGGAAATGAAGTTCTGCTACCAGGAAAATATTAACCAACACATAAACAGGGGAATAAAATTGGAAATTAGGTTAGCTAAGGCACGAAGGTGCATTTTGAAGATTTGTATTTAAAACACACGCATTGGGGAGACCATTTATAAAGGAAGGTTAACCTTCATAACTGGGAACAGGAGAGCATCGTTTACTCGTTCAAAACTATTTGGACTGGTGTTACAGAGCTACAGGGAGTTGATTGATGTCTCCCAGGGGTCGTGAATGCGGGCGTTTCACAATAGTGCGTCTCCAAGGTTTGCAACGCGTTGGCTAATCACAATGCGCGACATCTGTCCACCCTCCTTCCTCCACGGCCCACCCAATGTGCGTTTGGAAAGGGTCGACAGATTTCGTGCATTGTGATTGGCCAACGCGTTGCACAGTTGCAAACTCTTGGAGGTGAACTACTTTGAATCGCCTGTATATTACCTTCAAGTATATGTTCCCTTCCAAGAAGTCTTCAGCATGCATGCATGGGCGAATCCAAAACCAAAATCTCTTATGCCCTTTAGGAGGAGTGCGGCCAAACTGCAAAGGAATGAAATGAAAAAGCCCCCCCCCCCACTTAAAAACTGGCGGACTTTGGCCCTCCAGGTCCGCCCTGGCACCTATTGAAAAATCCACCCCCGCAGTCGTTCCTGTGGGCTTCCATTTAAACACTTTGCAAAGCAACGACCACACAGATGATGGTGACGATAATCGCCACCACAATGATGCCGATACCGAAGCCAAGGCCCAAGAAGGAGTAGGTCTTGGCCTCCCTGGAGGCCTGCTCAGCGCCAGCGATGTCACCCACCTGGAAACGGTTACGAACCTGTATAAAGAAAAAAAGACGACCATTTTAAATGAAAATTGGACATCTACATAGATGCAAGTGTTAAAGGAAAGGAATTATATTTCTGGTTTGGAGGATGATTGTATAGTTTAGAGGCATAATCCCTCTAGTGAGCTTACATCGTTCGCTTTGATCAATCCCACAATGCCGAGGGGCAGGCAGCAACAAATGGTCACAAACAGGGCAAGCCCGAAGTAGTCGTCAGGTTGGCAGACGGTAGTGGACATGATGGTTTGAGGTTGGGGCGCCACCTGGAGTCAGAAACAATTGAAACACATACAGCTCCAGTTATCTTAAAGGCTTCATGGGCGTAACTTTCAAACCGTATTCTAATTTGATACATAGGATGTCGGTCGGAAAAAAGGTAAATCTTTGGTAAAAAACAAACAAACAGCGGATTGCATGTAAGACTATAAGATGATGCGAAGTATTCAGTGTATGATGGATTTGTTCTTAATGAACTTTAATTTCAAAGCAAAACAGCACACCCACCCATCATTAGCCACTTCGATATACGAAATGAACAAAATTTGCAACCGGCATATATCACTAAATAACGTTTGCCGTACAAACCTACACCAGCCACAGTTTGGTGACAAAGGCCCTCACCTTCCATTGTTTTGCTAGTTGATACACTTTCTACGCACACATCTGTTTTGGAGGAGGACAATGTAAGAATAATAGGCATTTGCACCTGCCAAATTTGCTTCAGAAGAAGTATGTTTTTAAAACTTTTTTTGGGGGTCATGAATTGTTACAGAGATGATCAACGGAATGAATAAACTTTTATTTTCTTAGGTCGGAAGCACAGGCATAAATGACGGCCAGAATGAGAACCATGGAATTTACAAGGGGCGCCTTATTTGCCACCAAAACCTTTGCAAAATCAACCTATCGCAACGGACGGGCAATATACGGTAAGCCACTGGATATGATGAAGCCTGCCTTTCTTGTTTTATTGCCAGAGTCTTTTATTTTGTCATATCTGTCCGGAGTTTCATCTTGTTAGGTGCTGTCACGAAGTCATTTTCTTTTATGAGCTAAAACCATGCAGTTGCCCACAAAACACTATACATGTGCAAATCTATCGAGGTAATGACTTGATGCTTTGACTATTAATTTGAAATGTCACTGGTAAACGCCGGGACTAAAGTCTGTAAATTTCAGGTAAAGAAATGAACGTGGACGTTGTTGGTATTATGAGTAATGAGCACAACGAATCCAAACGAAAATTACACATCAAAATGTTTTATAATCGGAGGTAGTTAAGATTGAACAATAAAACGAGCTCTTCAATAACGCTTACGCCGCTATAACCTACCGAACACTATGCACTTGCCGTTTGTAATTCCCGAAAGTCAACATGATAAAACTGTCGGTGTTTTGTATGTTGGAAAGTGACATGTGGCCATTTTTCCCCCAAGGGTTAGATACATGTAAATGCAATCGCAATTTCGTTACGTCAGCCTCCAAACTGAATAAGCATGCATTTCTTGATTAACCCTAACCCCCTAAAATTATACTGAAATCGGAGGATTTGGGACTGTTAGGGCTAGCTAGAGGATAATTTTTACCGCAACTGTGGTCGTGGTTCCCATGGGCGGGCCGTAACCCTGTCCCATCGCAGGACTCAGAGCGCCCATGGACGGGTCATAGCCCTGTCCCATACTCGGAGCGCCCATGGGCGGACCATAGCCCGGCTGCCCCACTGCAGGATCCGTGGTGTCCATGACCATGGCCTGGCTGTACTGCGGTGGCGGCGCGGTGTCCGCAGCTTCCTCGTCCTGGAACTTGTTGTATCCTGAGCGAGGTCGATCATTGCAGGAAAGAAAAAGCAGATGAAAATTTCCCATCCTCAGCCTAATTTTTGGGCGTGAATTGGAGCCCCTTTTCCCAAAAAGCAAAATCCTGAAGCCCCACTCTCAAACAGAGTGAGTTTATTGTAAATTTACTTTTAAAGAGTTAAAACAACTCCAAAGGAGTGAAAAGCCCGCTTCAAAAGAGTCAAAATCACTCAACACAAGAACCGATTCAAAGGTCAATACATGGCTCCTCGGCAGAGTGGAAATTTCACACTTTAAAGGGTTTTTTACTCTCCAAGTGTGGTAGTCACTTTTTTTGAGTGGCCCTTGTGGGGTGAATCCTTCACTCTTTGGCAAAAAGACTCTTTGACAAAACAGAAATAAACCCAAAAATAGCACGGGACATGCTTGAAGTCGTTTCAGAAGAAAAGTAACATTTAATTTATACATGTACATATTACTGACAAAATTTTTGTCATAGAAATAAAACTTTCGGTGCATTTTTCTGAACTCTGGTCGCTGATGTTATCCGGTTCGTAAGTTACTTCGTCACAAAGACGGACGCACCACGATTTGCAGGCTCTCATTGGACAATCGCTGAAGTTGCGCGTTAACTTCCGGAAACGGCGATCAAATTAGGTTAGCTAAGTTAGAATGTCAGATTTAAAAAGATCAAGCAGTTGCATACAAACTCGCGCTTCCTTTTGCAGATATTTCTGAAACTAAAGCAAAAATGGTTATGAAACTTGCATAGATCGAAAGAGGAGCATGTGCCCTTTCAGATGACACCACAATTGTCAAGATCTGGACAATTTTCAGATCCTTCAAGCTCGAATAATACGGAGCCTTCTTTGCGCTGGGACAGAACTAGTGTAGTGGAGAGAATGTCAGATTTACTTTTAAAAAATCAAGCAGTTGCATACAAATTTGCGCTTTCTTTTGCGGATATAACATAGGCCTAAGTTGTGCATATATGACCTATAGCAGATGCAATACTTCCACTAAAATAAGTTCCCTTTTACGACAAAAGTGTCATGTGACGAGCTGTTGGCAGCCTATGTAAGAAGGTCAGTCAAGTGCAGAAACGAGAAAGGTCAGTCCATTCGCCTATTCAATAAACACGGACCGCCATTTTGAATATGGGCAGCGCAGCCAAAGTTTGCAGAAAAATTTACTCGGTTCAGTTTGTAACAGCTCTTGCTCTCAAAAATGTGCACATCATGTTTCTTCAGTGTTCTCGGTACGTGTATATGGGAGATATTTTAACGCATGGGTCTGCGCTAAATCTCTCTCGAGTTGTGTGGGGCCTATGTCAATTGAGCAAAACCTGTTTCAATTCGGACATTTCGAACCCGACTGACGGGGAAGATTAGATTCAGATCTGGAACGATTTGCTCGATGGATCATAAAATTAATGGATTAATGACTTTCTCAACACAAAAGGGAGTCATTTCCATTTAATAGATGTATTCCTTAGAAGTACTCATTCTCTGGTGCTTTTGCATGAGATTTTTCTAAAACTGTGGGTTACTTTTTTCTTTTGTAACTTTTGTTACCAGTGGCAAACACGGCGCTTGCGGTCGATCGAAACATTTTGTGTAGGGCATTTACATGTAGGCCTAGGCCTCTCGATGACTTTCCTGGAATATATTAAGGCCTAACACTCATTTATACGTGATCTCTCATACCTACCTGTCGACATGGTGGTTGTTGAAATTCTTTGCTAGTGACTGTTGAAACTCAAAGCGCCTCTCGTTCTGCCACGGTAACACTGGGTCTGTTATATCTGATTCTACATTGCAAGCTAAATACCTATGTACATGTACATGTACATGTACTGCGTATAAATTACAACAATACACTTGTCTGTGTGACGCACTGCAAATTATTGGCTCAAGGTCAAATTAATCTACGGAGCTACGAATGTGCCATCTTAGTTGTCAATGGCACTCGTAGCCTCGGTCTGGTTTGTTGTGACATCGAGTCGGTGTAAAATCGCCAGTAACATGTGCCATTTGAAAATTTTAACTAGAACTATTGTCCATGTCGTACTTAAATACAACGAAATCGAGAAAGTGAACTCTTGAAGTTAGATTTTGGTGATGAAGTCGCTTAAATAAAGTAAGTTCGCCCTCTTTTAGGTCGCGCGAGGTGCTATTTATCGTAGGCCCTACAGAAAGCCTACCTGTATACATAATGTAGAACAAAAATTAAAACAATAGAATACAATGAGAAAACGTATTCTTCCGGTTTGGAATACTTTCGAAATGGGTCGGAATATTCCGAGCCCATTTCATCGATTTCTTGTAAAAGTGACTCTCGCGAACAGTTTTCGGGATTGATCAAAATTGCTTCTCTGTGCAGATCTCTCGAATCACTCATCAAAGCGTCAGGGGAAAAGATCTTAATCTGTCTTCTTGCCATATTTTAATTTTCAGTTTCGATATCTATGCACTTTTGAAGATTTGTTTAGACAAACTATTTTGTGACGGAAGTGTATGTGCATGTGTGCGCTGCAAGTGGAAATGGATGACGACCTTATCGTGATTTCACGCGTTATTTTAAGACGTGTTAAAATCAAGACTGATTGTCGCACGTTTTTGATAAAGGAAGCATTTGGGAATGTTGCGGTAGAGATGTGAAATATTTAGGTTACAAAAAATCCACCATGGCCGAGCCCAGAGTGTGACGACTTCTCGGGGTCATGTAAGTTCACCCCTTCCACTTAGTTTGTGCGCATGCGCTAAAAGTCGGCAAAGTCGTGGTCACTTTTTGTTGCTTATTGTTAAAATGGCGACGCCAGCCATGCAACAAACGACTATGCCAAAATCCATCTGCGGAGATCGTCCGCATCGTGGAAATGTTTGCTGAATTTTTACCAGAGAAATAAAATCAGGCTTCAGATTTCATTTTGTGATGTGTATCTTGTTAATCAGAAATGACATTTAGGAGAAAACGGGGTAAAAGAACGTTGTACGTCAGTTACATTTTCGAACGTAAAAAAAGGTATTTTAAAATCGACATTTCACCATAGTGCACCTCCACGTCGTATTTGCAACGCGTTGGCCAATCACAACACACGAAACCTGTAGACCCTTTCCAAACGCGCGTTGGGTCGACAGATTCCGCCCATTGTGATTGGCCAACGCGTTGCAAACTCTTGGAGACGCGCTCTTGTGAATCGCCCGTATAAGTTGTTCTCAGTTTATTTACTCCACACACGCATGCTGCATGTCTTGGTGATGGAAAGGGTGTTCGAAAAAAGATACAACAGTTATGTTTACGCTATTGCGAATTGTCCTTCGTTATGGTTTTATCAATTTCAACTTGGCTTTCAGTCCATTATCGTTATTCTTATATTTAACGATGGTAACCTGTTCACTATACAGTGGTCTTCCGCAGGGCCCGGCTACAAGGTATAAGAAACACAATTAAAACTAAAGTACATCTACATACAGTAAAAGTAAGAACAAGTAAGACGATCATAAAACAAATACTATTTACCAAGAATTAGGAACGAAAAAATTTAAATAGGTAGTCACTCATAATTACAAAAGACTATAATCATAAATGTGGAAAGCACACGACAATAGAGTAAGACGCAAAATTAAAAATATATAAAGACAAAAATGTGATATAGTACAACAAAAAATACTTAGTATTAACCCAAATATAAGGGAAATCAAATTAAATTTAAAATAATAAAATAATATTTAAGCAAAATTTCAACTGCGCACAGTTTAATAGGTTTGTTTTAAAAGATCACTCAGCATCGATTTCTTAAATACACCAAGAGATGGAGACGATCTTACGTCAAAATTTATAGTGTTCCATGCCAACAAACCTTGAACAACCGGACTATGCTGATAACAGCTTGATTTGAAATCAGGGATCACTAGTAGATCGGCCGCTGATTGTCTCGTTCCATGGCCGTGGATATCAGAGACTTTTTACAATGTTTTCTGATATAGGTAACTTGAAACAAGATTATTAACACACTTATACATGAAAACGGCTTGAAGATAAAGGAATCGTTTCTGCGAAGGGAGCCATCGCAGCTCATCAAATAGTTCGGTTCCCGATGAGTCAAGCCCTCTGCTCAAAATTATTCTTGCGGCATACTCCTGCAATTTGAAAAGTTTATCAGTGCGCTTGTGGAAACGGCCAGACTAGATTTGACAACAGTAATCAACATGACTCGGAGGTAAAATAAGTGTGTTATAGAGAAGTCTGGGAGATTGAATTGTTAGGTATGGTTTGACACATCAAAACATGCCAAGCTTTGCCTGAACTGTACTCACAAGTTTATCAGCATATTCAGAGCAGTTCAGTTGCTCGTCAATAATAACACCAAGAGATTTTGCTTTGCTGACCCGGTTCAGTGTGTGATTATTAACCTCTACCTTTAAGGAAGATACCGTGCCTAATTTGTGTTTGGATCCGACAACCATAACATTTGACTTTTCGTAATTTTAAACAAGACGATGCTTTATCAACCAATTATAAATCTCCCTCATGGCTACACACAGTTTCTGTTCTATTTCAGAAGCAGTTTTACCTCTTACAGCGAGAGTGGTGTCATCTGCATACATGTCTATGGTACCTTCGCTGATTGCGGTAAGCAATGTATTAATATTATAAGCAAACAATAGAGGACCAAGAATTGATCCTGGAGGCACTCTGTTCCTCGGCATCACCTGTACAGGCCATGTGGCACTTTATTTTGCACAAAGTATGAGTCAGCGTGCAATACTACAACCAGAAGGTGGGACTGGGATGAAGTCTACAATCGTACAGCGCCCTCGCGAGACACGACATCTTAGCATACGTGGATGTTCGTACGTACACGTACATGTACATTGTACATGTACGTGTACATATACATGTACATGTCATTGTACATACGTATAGTAGAGACTTCAGCATAGTATGGCATACGATCTTTGACTGCGACTTGGATTAGGAATCGGACCGATTCCAGCGCAACGCGAAAAGGCAGTAAGTTTTCCGGAAGCTGGTTCATGCATATTTTTTAGCCATGAATCTGTAATGTTATGTTAACTGGTCAAGTATTCAAATTGAGTATTTGAAGAATTAATGTCTGATTTGTAGCGCTAAGCTTCTTTTAGGAATAGGATTTTTGGGAAACATCCTCACGGCATCAGGCAAGGTTCGTGCTTGAATCAACTTTCTACCTATGATCATGTCCACTGCATTGGTTGGCCATTGCCATATGGCGGCTATTGCACCTGGACGAGAATTTCAAATACAGAGGCCACCATTTTTACCCTGCAGCAAACTTTCCTGAAAGTAATAATTTGTGTTCCAATAAGTCAACTTGGGAAACCACTTGCTTTGGCCCAGAATTTTTCAGACATGTCGGATCAGTGTCCTACCTGCACAGGGTTTGAAGCAGCATTTGTATGGAATTCTTTATTTAATGTTTTGTTTTGTACTAAGTTTCATCTTTTTTTAGCATTGTAATTGTTGCACAGCAGGATATCTCTTACAAAACAGCTCTCAGCATGGCCAGTGACGTTGACTTTCATTTCCTCCGTCTTATTTGTGACCCACTCTACAAAAATGAGTCTTAAGTCACCAGAGCTACGTTGGAGTAAAAAGTGTTTTAGAATAATTTTGCAAAGTGTAAATCAATAGGAACGCACAGCATTTGTCACCATGGGGTATCCACTTTCATCAGGATGCCAAACTGAGTGATACATCAAAACCAAAAACTCAATTTGCTCTTTCTAGTACAAATGAAAACTCAAAAAATGGCTCTGGTGACTTAAGACTCATTTTCACATAGTGGGTCACATTTTTGTTAGCATGTTAGGCTTTATATTTTGACCTGTCTGATTTCATCAAATCCAACATTTTTCGCTCACAGTCTCCCCAAAGCCCTTCCCCATAGACGATTTGCAGATTCTCGGCCGTGTGCCACGTTGTAAAGTGACAACTACCACTGACGGTTGATTACTCTCAGTAAAGCTCAGCATACAAATCCAGCAGCATTTCTCCGGGATCCGGCAGATATCTTACAACAACTGGCTCAAGCACTGTCCTTGGGTCGCTAGAAGAGTCCAGAGAAATCATCCAATCAGGATGAGGCGAGCAGGCTGTAAGTAGTCGACGGATGCATCTTGCATAGTCGTGACTCCGGCACCACTGTGACAGATTACTTGGAAAGTGGAGTGCGTGCACGTGGGTTATTCTATAAATTGGGGTTCGAATTTGTTTGTTCGAGTTTCTGTCACATCTGACATGATTTTCTAAGTTAAAACACATTTTTTTTTATTATCAAGAGCGATTAAGAAATTGCCTGTCGTAAGAAATAGCTCAAAGTGAATTTCATTGATATTTCCATATTTCCAAATTACACGAGTCAAGTGTAGCAGGGATGGAAACATGTCACACTTCTTGACCCTGATTTTTATAGACTGACTCACAGACATCTGTTTTTTTTGAGGTGACTGTTTAAAAACGAGAGAGATCAAGCCTGTGAGTTGAGAGTGAGCGATGATACTTCACTCATCTGTGTTTCTTTTCCCTACTTCAGTTTTTGGTTGATCCAGGACAAGTTGACTGCTTCAGCTCAGTATGCAAAGGTCAAAGTGCATTTATTTGTCTTCTTTCCAGTGGAATCTGGTGGAAGTCGCACCTACGCAGACTACAATGCAGTAGAGGATGAAAATGAACGGCTCGTTGACAGTCTACACGATAAAGTCTCCACGCTCAAATCAGTAGGTTCATACATCGGCTCACTAAAAGGGGGCTCGATGTAAACTTAGGTTTCCCAAAATTTGGGAAGAAAGCAATGAATTCCTTCGCTGGCACCGTCGTTGAGACCAGTCGAAAGACAAGACACGAGACGGGACATCAGAGTGGACGTAAGACCAGACACTGGACCAGTGGCAAGACCAGTTACAAGACCCGTCTCACATGAAGGAGGCGTGGGCACTTACAATGCAACAAGAGTACTTCTGTTGCACTTCACCTGAGTAGCTTTTGCCTGGCTTTCAGACGGAAGGTCGTTTCTTGGCCTGGTGATGGACTTTTGGGATCTTTCAATGATCTCATTAAAAGGGTCTTGATAGCAACGTCGTCCATCTCAAATCTTACCAAAAGTGACCTCTGGTTCCAATCATTTGTCGTCTTTTTTGATTACTCTATGCAGCTGTCCATCGACATCGGAACAGAGGTTCGAGAACAGAACAGTTTTCTTAAGCAGCTGGTAAGTTCAGGTCCACCAAACCTGCTCCTTGAAATGAAAAATGGTTCACACTCACACACATATTTGTGCAAAACTCTGGACCGTAGGAAATGGCAGTGGTCTCGTTTCTGGTTTACATTATATTTTGGCACATTCACTTTTCAATACAGAAAGGGTCCTACACTCTCTCTGACAAGAGAGGGCGCTGTTGCTGTGATGTCAGTTTGGGCATGCACTGTACAGCTGAGCTTGAGGACTCGCCCCCTCCCTTCACGAAACTTAGAATGAAAGTCATCGAAATCATTTCATGCTCATTTCTGCTGATGGACGCTAGTCATGCACCAGCAGCGAAACAAGCATGTAAGAGGAAAATTGTGCACAGCAAACTTCCTGCGTTCTAGCAACGTTTTACTGCAGGGGCAGCTGTATAGGGCTGTGCCGAGTATCCAAAAGGCCGAATATTCGATTCGATTGTCGAATATTTGAATATCATTTTTCGAATTTGAATATTTGAATGCAAATTCATGAAAAGGAGGGGACAATTTCCTTTTGTTTTAAATGAGAAGAATTGCAGATTCAAATGAAAAGCGTCAGAAACCTTACAACGATTTAAAAGGTAAATTATTCATTAAACAATTTAAAGGAGTAGAAATTTTAAATGGGGCAAGAAGTCTTGCTCATCTCTTCAATCTTGCTAAATTGTGGCTGGAGATACTCCTTGATCAAAGAAGCTATGATATTGATCATAATGTACAACTATGTGTTATTGCAACTGATTTTGTATATGGTTTGTTCATCAACAATCTGCCACTCAGTGCGACCGAATATTTGGATATTCAATCAAATTGAAGGCCGAATATTCAAATAGTGAATTATTCAAATTGACTCAGCCCTAAAGCTGCAGTAGTGAAGTGTCTGCCTTGGAGGACATCACTTTTGTGCTCATGAAAATGAAAATTTTGCTGAGCAGTGTATCCATAAGAGGCCCCGGAAACACCCTGAAAATTGGTTCATTCTTGGCACGCAAGTGGACACGAATTCTAAGTTGCGACATCAGATGAAATATTTGCTCAGTAAAATTACACAAGTGAAACACATGTCCACCCAAGTGAAGTTTTGTGTCATCAAATTCGCTTCACTTGCACCCGATCCGACTACCCACCGCTGCTTATAAGTGATTCCTGTGCGGCAAAATAGCCTGCAAGAACTGCGATGCTAATATATTATCGTATGATGCAATACAGTAGGCAAACTTATTAGTGGGGCTCGTTCGAGCCTTCTGCTTGCAAATATTCTTGACTCTGACTAGCCTCACTTGTAAGTGTGCTACTGAAATGTATCATACGATAATATGTTAGCATCACAGTTCTTGCAGGCTATTTTGCCGCACAGGTCTCACTTATAAGCAGCGGTGGGTAGTCGGACCGGATGTCACTTTCAGTATGAACCAGCCTTTAGCCCTGCTAGTGTTCGAAAAGTCCCCATCAATAATTTCCTTCACTTTGTGGTTTACGCTACCTACTGTGGGCTTCACAATATTACTTTGATTTGATTCCTCTTCGGCTGAACTTACTGTGTTGTCTGGTATATTTGTCTTTATAAAAAATCAGCGGACGCAAATTGAAAGTAGCCAAATTAGCGATGTCAGTTGACTGACCTCATTTGCAGGATGACACCTTTGATTCCTCCGGAGGCTTGTTGTCCTCCACCATGGGCCGTCTGAGCAAGATGGCCAGGGCGGGCCACAACTGCTACCTGTGCTACCTGCTCCTCTTCTCCTTCTTCGTCTTCTTTGTCATCTACTTCATCATCCGGCTCAGATGACGACGACAGACGGTGGCGCCGTTACCGAAATGTGGGAGAATAATGACATCTTGCCCGTCACTGCGATAATTGTGGACAATCAGTGCAGCAGTGGCTCCTTGATTGGGCATTGAGATGGGAGCCCTTACAGAGGCATCCTGAGCGCCCTCTGTTGATTTGAAATGAGAACTTGGCTGGCAAGATGACTATTGAGGACATGACCTTTAAGGGGAGTCTAGAATTTTTTTTTAAAAGTAAATTTTTATCGTGGATGACTTGATACAGTTTTGCGCTACTTTATGAAAAACAGGGATGGATAAATAATAAATATTACGTATGCTGGACAACTCTGGCCGGTGGAATGAGAAGCCGTCACTGCAGTGGTGCCGCAGGTCATGCTCGTGCAAAAATGCCCCCTCGACCAGTTGGGTTCAATTTCTAGCTAGCACGCGCATGTCAGGCTGAGGAGCCCAGGGGCCTGTTTGATTTACGCGGATCCGGATCCATATCGTGACCAGTGACCTGATTTTGGTTCACTGACATCCGGACCCACCGGACAGATGGAGCGAACCAACATTGGGACCACCGATAGATATCCAGATCCGAGTGAAACAAACAGGTCCCACGGGGTTTAGTGTGTCACTCTCCAGCCTCCGTACTTTCGGCATCTCCTCCGATCAGCGTGTACCTGTATATACATGCGGAAATACTTGCACATGCAGCGGGTCATTAGCCTTACCTGAACATGGGTTTATCGGACAGGCCCCTGCCGATCAGCTTTCCCTCTGCAGCCTGAATTCTGTCGTGCCACATTGGAACAGGTTTCATGTTACTCATTTCATTTCATACTGCACTCCCACCCAGAATTTGCACACTAAGGCACAGGGCTCAGGGATCTGATCACGGCACCACACTACGTTTCGATCATTATTAGTAATGTTACACATTGAAACACCATTCTTACGAGAAATCTAGATCAAGTTGATTTTTAAAAAAAAGTGACAGCAGTTGTATATATGAACAGATGTAATATGTGAAAAACTACAATATTTTGAATGTACTGTTCATTTGTGTATACGTCTGTATTGTCATGATATATGTTTCTGGGGCCAATTTCACTGAGCTGCTTAAGCGTGAAAAAAACCTTGCTTTAAAAAATAAAGGTTACCAGTTCAAACTCTATGTGATTGTCATGCTAACCAAAAAAACCCTGCAAAATACGATACCAAAACAATCTACATCACATGGAGTTTTGGCTGGTTACCAGATTTAGCAAGCAAGGTTTTCTCCCACTTAAGCAAATTTTGTGCTTAAGCAGCTGTATGAAATTGGCCCCTGACTGTTGGCATTTCCAAAAAGGTCATAGGGTAAATGTTTATTGTATCGTGCTCTTCGGGATTTTGTGATCTTGCGATCTTGTTTATCTTTCTCTTTCTTTTCTGTATTAAAAGATAATTATCCCCAATGCCTTATTGTTTGGAAGAGAAATAATTAGGTACTTGTTGGTTCTTTGATCATTGGCTGTTGAGAGCTAGCATGTCCGCACCGATGGCCAGGAGGTTGTGGGTTCGAGTCCAATTGTAGCAAGCGTGTTAGTTTTTTTGGTTTTTTCCCCTCAAACTTGAGGAAAGCTGCACAAACAGTGATGAAGTGCATCTTAAGTCATTTGGCACCAGTACTAACACTTGTGCTTGGGCATTGCCAGGATTTTTTTGTGAGGGAAGGGACAACCACTTTTTTCTGGGGGAAATTTGCAAGGGAGGGCGAGTCCTTCATCAGCTAAAAACTGATGAACAGTGAACAATGGGAGGAGGGTCGATTGGGATTGTTTTTGCCGAGCGAATTGGGGTTTTTCATCCTCTTTCATCTCTTTTCCCACCCAGTTATTTCCCCCATATTTATTGCAGTCGAAATTGGGATTAAATTTAGAATTAAAACAAGACTACTTTCGTGTTTTTGTTTTTTATTTTTGATTTTAAAAACATGAAATGATTTTTGTCTCTTCTTGGCTTTTTCTTCTCATTTGAAAACGAAAAGGAAGGTTTTTTGTTTTGTAAGTTGCGTTTTCAAATCGAATAATGAATCAACGAAACGTACACAGACGCCACACGCGTGTCACGGATGCGACTCAGTAAAGCTGAGTCTTGTAATGTGGTCGGCTCAAGAGGGCGGTATTTTTTAGCACGTGTTGAACACAACTCGATGCGTATGTCATGTACGTGCGCATAAGTGTTGGATTTTTGGAGGCCCGCGGTAGAAACGTGTTAACAAAATGCCGAAACCAAACTCCAGGATGAGTTTGGCGGAGCAAATTGCTGCTCTGAACGATCCTGCTCCAAGTTTTGACCCAGAAGACGCTTCTGATACAGGTATGTTCGTAATAAAGTGATGTCAATCCGTTCGATACAATGATCATGCCATGGAGGTGATCATGCCTGACAATGATTTCCCTCAACCACCAACATGTGTACCCCCAGAACTGTGGGGTCCGACGTCCGCTCCTCTCCCTGGGAGAGGAGGTAGTGGATGTCGGACCCCACAGTTCTGGGGGTACGACATGGGTAAACTTGATAAAGGCACTCTTTAACTGTGGGCCAACGAGATAAGGACTTGAGAGAGTTGTATACCGCAGCATGCAGCACAGAACATGTAAAACCACGGAGGAATTCCTCCATGGTAAAACTAAGCTAACTGGAGTCTTAAGCCTTAGCACCAGCTGGTTACCTGACCATATCTGAAAAGGTTATCTGTCGCCACCACATGCGACAGATAAGGGACAGCTGTAAAAGATGGGCAACTACAGCCCTACATGTAGGGTTAGCTAGGTTTGTACATACTTTAACTCTCAAGCATCTTGCATGCCTGACTGCGCTTGCTGTAGTCCTTGAAGCTACAAGTTTTCCCCACTCTTTCTTTCCTAATATTTTCAGAGACCAAAGCTAAACTTGCCGAATTTGAAGACGAATTTGAAGATGCCTCTGATGTCCCCTCAAGCAAACTCCGCAGGAGAAACGCAGGGATCTTAGCTGATGACGACAAGCGTTACGCCGGACGGACCACATCCAGGAGGGACTTGGACTCATGGGACGGTTAGAAAAAACTTGTAACAGAGCTTTAACCCTGTAAAATCTGCCCAAACCAAGTAAATGGATTTTGTTTGAAGGAACCAGGACTTACATGTATTTGTACATACATGTCCTTCTAGAGCATTTTGATTGGAGAGCCTTGCATGGCTCAACCTCACTGAAGGCAGGTTTTGTCCCTCTGTGCAGTAGTACTCAAGTCTGGCACTCGGACTGGAGTCTGTCTCGAGTCACACTTTTGGTAACACTGACTTGACTCGAGTCACATCGGACCCTAGACCCGTAAACAGGGCCCGACGAATACTCCTCCATCGCATACTGGGCAATGTTCCGATTCGTAGGAATTTCTTTCGAAAAATTTTCTCCGGGATATACGGGGGGCATCCGCTTGATTTTATGAGCTGATATTGCACCGGTATGTTCACTACTTACGGGCTAAACTATCCGCTAGGTTGCTAACTGCATAAAACTCGCCTTTTCCTCATTTGGCCCTGTTTACGGGTCTAATCGGACCCCGCCAATGATGTTGGGATATTTTTCCAAATTGCGATGGATTTCCTCCCTTGGATCTCATTCAGTGTGAAAGAGTCCGTTTCGTTTTACAAAATAAACCTGTTCTGCTTTTAATGCTCCATTCTGTCTGCAGATGGTGTCATAGGGAGCTCCAAACAGGGGGACGATGCCCTCAGCAGCGATGACGATGCCAGCATTAGCGATGATGGGAGCATCAGCGATGATGACCGGATGCAGCAATGTTCAGATGAAGACTCATCCGCTGAAGAACAGTCGGACTCCGATGGTGAAAGGCGTGCCACCCGAAATCTTGAAGATGCGTTCATGAGGATCAGAGCGGAGTTAGATGAGGAATCCTCGGGAGATGATGAAATTGGCGCCGCAGAAGATGACGATGATTTTGATGATCACGGAGAAGATAGCGATGACAATGATCATGACGATGATAGTGATGATGATGATGATGATGATGATGAAGATGGGGATTACCATAGCAACCAGGAGGCAACAAGTGGAGTGCAAGCTTTCTCAGAAGTGAGCATTGAGGAAGAGGTTGCCAAGGGTAAAGCCACCAAGGCACAGCTGAGTGAGTTGATGGGTCCTCTTTGTTTTGTTTCACTGTCAGCTAACACTTTGATTTTCACAGTCACATGTAATGGTGTTGAGAAATCCAGTCACTTGCAAAAGTTTAGGACCACCCATACAAAAATGCATTAAACCAATCAATCAACAAGCAACTTATGCTTATTTTCAATGTGTAACCTTAGTATCTTGGTTCAGCTATTTGACGACATCTTCATGATTTGATATGTTAACAGTCTAATATTTAATGTGCCCTCCTTTATTTCTGATCGCTTAGACTGGCTTCATGCTGCCTTAAAGACAACATAAAAGACCTGCCTTTGCAAAAGAATTCATTCAAGTGGGTATATAGCACTGGACTGATGTTATGCACCACTGTAAAAACATGTTGAATAATTATTCAATGCCGCCCCCAGTGACAGAAATACCAATAAAATTCCAGGTGGTCCAACTTTTGCAAATGACTGTAAAGCAGTAATTGAATATACACTGTACATGTATTTTACTCGATTTAAAAACAGTGTCGTAGTGGAGTTCTTTCAAATACCAAAGTTCTCTGCAAATATTGAACTGATTATGAGGGAAGAAAGCTGGGGGGAAATTTGAGGGTAAATTGCACAAAGGTGAGATTACGGACTAAATGTAGGGCTTCAGACGCTCCCAGTTTTGTAAAATTCAAGTTTTAAGGAGAGATGTACACAGAAAGGCCTCAACTGAGTACTTTACAAGTACTTTTAACCTGAAAAGTTCATTTGCATGAAACAGTGATGGTCTGAAGTCATCATTTTGCTTTGTAATCTTACCTCTCTGCATGTACCACCAAATGCCCACACTGTACATGCTTCAGCTCTGTTCCCTCCTAACCAGTTAAATATTTGGCAGAGAACTTGGTAACGGGTCATTTCCTGAGGTTGGGGCACAATTTGTGACGGTGTCCTTGTTACATGGGTAACTTTTTACCACCTGTCATGACCTGTAGAGTGGGTCATTTACTCTGTAAAAATAACACACACCTCTGTATTCAGCCTTGTAACATGTATAACAATGCCAGTTTGAAATCCACATGCAGGGAAATAACTGTTCATTTTTACGGACACCGTCACAAATTGTGCCCCAACGTCATGGAATGACCCTACTGGAAAGCACTCGACTACAACGCTGTTTGAACTATCACTGTGCCTAGCTGTGTTTGAGATTTGCAGACGCAGGAAGTGCGACGTAGAGCAAAATGATGAGATCTGGATAAAATTGGCTGTTTATGACGATGTATTCCGTTTGGACACATTTGCACAGCCTTATGGGATGCCTTCATTGAGAGTCGGATCAAGATTCAGAAGGCCCTAGCGATAGCCAACCAGCTTCCGGCTTACGACAAGCAAGCGGCCTTCGTCCAGAGGGGCGGCCAGGCGGTGCAGGAAATGTTGCATTCGAGTAAGCCTGTGACCTTTTGATCCAACTGATCTGACCTCTCAGCATCTTGAGTCTGACCTGACTGCCTGACTACATGATGAGTTCTCATCAGGCGTAAAGATGAATGAACACAGATATTTGGTGGTTCAGGATACACTGTGACCTTCAATCCTGGACTTCTTTGATACCTTGAGACTGGATAGATCACACTCAACCTCGTTCCCGTGGGTGCGATCTCGCCACGCCATGTTGATCCCCACCATGCGTTGCGCGCTCTAACCCCTGGTGTTGTAAAATTGAAACATCCCTCTGTTTGGGATAGGGAGTTCATCTGCAATGCAGATTTATGCGTGCGTGACGTGCAGGAGAATACGTGGGTGGGAGCGTGCAACTTTAGAAATGCGCGCGTGATCGACTTCAGGTTTACATGTATCCTCCCTGAATAGCCAGTCAGCATCATTTTCGTATTCTACGTGACCAGGGGCTAGTGAAAGAACGCGCATACAGCCCATGGAGTCGAGGTTAGATCACACTCTGTATTCAGAAGGGTCTGACTTAGGCCATAGACATTCTTAGCCAAATGGCATTATGTGTGTAGACGGAAACTTTGCAATAAGCCTTTTGCGAGTTAAATTTGAATAAAATCTGGTACACTGCGTTATTTTAATTCACATGAACATAGCAATTTGAATTCTCCATACTAAATGCACTGTTGCTATATCTCGTGATTCAGGGTAAGCTTTTGCTTAGTTACATAAGAGACGCCTTGCACCAATACACTGTTCTCAATGGATAAGAAGGGCACAAAGGAACCAGTCCATTCCAGAGATGGTGGTTGCTATGCAAAAGCTTGCCCCGAATCAGGTATGGTATGGCAACAGTGCCTTTAGTCTGGGGAATTCAAATTGTTACGTTTCTGTGCAGTCAGATAACCCAGTGTACCAGATCTTATTCCAATTTAACTCGCAAATGGCTTGTTAGGCCGTGTCCGAAACAGGCTTCCAGAGCTACGGCTAGGTCTATTGTCTGCGTACTTTCAATGGAGTGAAGACCAAGACCTAGCTCTAGACAAGAGATTCGGATGCAGCCTTAGTTTCGTTCTTCGTTATTGCATGACTTTGTGAAAGAGATCAATTCTTAAACCCTTATTCTTTTCAAGCTGCTGTATAACCGACTCAACTTTTCCATTCCTTATCCACGCAGGCAGCAGACAGCTGAAGGCGCTTTTGAAAAAGCTGATCGATCTGCAGCAGGCTCTGTTGCTTGGCAACCAGGCAACCCGCCACATCGTTGTGGGCAAAGAGGCGGTTGACCAAAAGAGGTGAGCGTCCGAGATTGGGCTGAGTCAGATAAAAATATTGATTATTCAAAAAAGTCAACCTGAAATTTGATTGACTATATGAATATTCAGTTGTTCAGTGAATTTTCAGTCAGCCAAGCTCCAGAGCATTTTTTTTTCGATATGTGTGCTGATACATTATAGCCATTGCAGGATTAGTCGGTATTTGGGGGATGAGGGCAATCTGGTTACAACGAAACTGCATTTTGCCCTATTTTTGCCCCATTTTGTATCGAACCTACAAATATTTGTTTTAAAAAAGATTCTAGATATTCAATCAGTGATTTGGCTTAACTGGTTTTCCTCCGTCACCAAATAGGGGTTGCACTTATCTCTGCGTTTTTTCTCTTTGTTTCAGTGATGAGGAGGTGACAAGCTCGGATGACGCCGATGGTGAAGACGACTCATCCCCTCCTGAGCGTTCCCGCCAAAGGCCAGCCGTGGGACAGCGCAAGAGGAAGCCGGACACGGGTGACCTGGGGGAATTCCTCGCCAAGAGACACAAGGACTTCCAATCGTTCCAGTTTGACACGATCCAGAAATGGCACGAGAAGACCAGACTGGCCAGCGGCAAGCACAGCTCCAAGGTGAATGGTTCCAACCCAACCCCCCCTGCCTCTACCCTCCCATTCATTAACCATGTGCTGCCGGGGAGCCTGGTTTCGGGTACCTTGGATTTGTACGCGTAGCCAGGGTGCCCGAAATGGGACAAAAGAGCTAGACCTTGTAACAAAAGACCATACTCGGAACAAAAGACCGAGCTGCTGGGAATTGCCAACATTTTTTCAGTTGTCAATTGTAGAGGAAATCCGACATTGTTTTGAGAGATTATACCACTGTTTGTGGCATTCAGCTCGAGCGGATTACCACCGGGGACAAAAGCGCTTCAGTGATGAACGATACAATACCGCTGCACGCTAATCTGGCCCCTATTGAAAAGACGCCAGTAGCGCACTGTGCCAGTTTTAGGAACAAATGAAAGTTACATAACACTACACAATATGGGCTCTTTTTAAAGGCCTGGCTGAAATCCCGGGCGTCAGTAGATGATGTCTGTCAGATTAGAGTAGAAACCAGACAGTCATTTG
The DNA here is from genome assembly GCF_001949145.1 of Acanthaster planci. Next base: position 596,019 of record NW_019091440.1, read on the forward strand.
TGTGGGTGTAAATGTCCAGTAAATGAAGCTATGATTTTTTTGAAGAATTTTAAAAATGGAAAATCTTGAGAATAACCCGGGTTTACGTCATGCAACTTCAAATTCCACCCGGCAGCAAGTGGTTAAGCACATATTAACCCTAACCCTCCAGGGTAGTTTGGCTAGATGTCCTGCCAGACACACCAGTCTGCATCGTGTGACAAAGTGGCTGGCCTGCCCAGTGCAGCACGAATTTACGAAACACTGTAAACAAAGAAATGAAATTGTGAAAATTGACAGCTCACATCATCTCTTCCCTACAGTCCTTTGCCTCGTTTGAGAAATCGGCCGTTTCACAAATAGAGCAGGTGCTGCAGGACAAGCCAAGACTCATCAGACGGACCCAACTGCGCCGAACAGTGTACACGCGACTGGGAGAGCCAGAGGGAGCAGACGACGGCACACAGTCAAAAGAAGACTCACAGGTGAAGTCCTCGTTACTGGAATGACACTTTCTCCGGCCAGCAGCTCACAATGTGATCCCTTTCCAAAAAATCAATTTCGGGATGTAGCCAAACAAGAGATGAACAAGTTTGATGTATATTTCAAGAGTCTAAAGGGTGAAAGGTGAAGTGTACTGCATTGCTTTGAGATTAACTCATGGTGTTTGGGGATAAATTCATTTCAGGATGTGACTGCAGCCGGCAACTCTCATCTGAAAGAGTATGATGAAGAAACCTTTGACGACGACGACTTCTACCATCAGGTTTGTTGAAGTAGCTTGAGACTACAAGTTGAAAGTTTTGATTTAAAACAAAAGTTGGAAAGTTTTCTGACAAATGCCGACAGAAATTACTGCAATATTGTATCATGAAGGTGGCACTGTAGTCATGATCATGTGATGAACCATTTTTTTTCTTTTAACTTGTGATTGCAGTTGCTACGGGAACTGATTGACAAAAGGACATCATCAACCACCGACCCGGTCCAGCTAACCAGGTAAGGGGAGAATTTCCCGATTCCCTATTTCTCTGCGATCGTCAGGCGTGCAGTTTTAATTTTTTGTTGTTGTCGGAGGACGTACCTCAGCTCGTTGAATGCGCAGAGCCAGATTATCCTCACTAGTCCCGACCTGATCCTGTTCGATTGTTTGAAATTCAGGCAGTGGCTGGAAGTGCAGAAGCTGCGGAGAAAGATCAAGAGAAAGGTGGACACCAAAGCGAGCAAGGGGAGGAAGATAAGGTACGTGTACACGAGTCGGCCTACGGTGCCGGCAGAAACGTCACTAATTACGCAGGCACGGAAACCCTGTTGGCCGCACGTGCCGCCTCGTTGCGTTTTTCGCAAGACGCTCGGCTGAACTGAACCCAGCAACAGTTGAGAAAAAAAAATTAAAGAAGCGTGCTCGGTGTAAAAAGATGCAACGGGTCAACCGTCCCCGGGCTGAGCAACCTCAGCGTCCAAGCCTGCCAGGGGGCCACAGTTTTATTGTTCGGTAGGACCAGCTTCCACTGTCTCAGAATTGATGGCACGTGCATTGCCACTGTTGTTAAAAGTCGGGTGTAACGAGCTCCTACAGATTTGTACACCACTAACGCTGTGTCCCATTCAGTGAAGTTTGTGAAAAATTGTCTATTTTTTTTTTTTTTAGAAAGTGGAGCAGACATGACTCGCGTCACAGTTCTGAATTCTTACATTGAATTTTCTGTAAGTTCAACGGCTAGAATTGCTCCTAGTGTTGTTGAATTTCCTGACCAGAATCTGACACTACATTTGGTCTAAATGTTGTGTCTTGTACGCGCGACGCCATCGTCCAAAGTTAGAATCAGGGTAAGCGTGCTTTTTGCCTGTAATTTCACATAGATACGACGTCCATCCTCCACTTGTGAGCTTCATGGCGGGAAAGGACACAGGGACGATGATGGAGAGTGCTAGGTAAGCGGATGAAGGCAGCCGTTCCTCATGAATATGCACAAATCTTTGATCTCACTCAAGTAGAAAATTACATTATTCATTAGTTGTTTCATGTGGACAAAAAACTAGGCCTGTTTATACACTGAAGGGATAGCACATGGAACCATTCGGTCAGTCATTATGAATATTAAAGTAAGAGGAATACCTCATGAATATACATGAACGTGACCCGTCACGACACAATGAGAGTACAGTCGCATCCTGCTCTTTCGTATTTTGAGGGTTCGAAGTCATATTGATGTGGAGGACTATTTTTGAGTTTTGTAATATCTAGAAAGAGTGACCTGTCGCCTGGTTCATTCCAAGTATTTCGCAGGACTTTCACAGCAACTTTTATGGTACAAGTGTTCATGCCTGGCCGGAAACAAAGACGCCAGGCAGCCACAATATTGTCACATTGTCACCTGATACTTTTACGCTAAGTGTTCCGTGTTACATACCATTGGAAAGCTCTCTTTCTGCTGAATTAAAAAATGCCAATATCTGAATTTTTGAAAAATCCCGATTTTCAGCTCACTTTGCGGCGAAAGGTCACACGTGCGTGGTTTTGAATCCTCCTTTAATTGTAAGAGTCACGGCCAGTCAATTCTACTTCATGTAGGCAGGGGACTCTTAACTGCTACAAACAGCCACTGGACTGATTTTCACTGATTGGCAAACTTTTTCCCGAATGCACATCTGCAATTGTCGCCGTCATAATTTACAGACGTGTATCTGTGAGGATTTGGGAGGGTTTGGAAAGTTTCCTGGCCCAAAATGCACCACAAGTAGAAAGGATAAATGGCCCTCTAGTGCAGGTATCTGCAACATGTTCAACATTGTGACCTTCTTATCTTGTCTGTTATTCTTCAGGGACGAGTTGTTCAGGTCATTGTTTGGCAGACGGAGGAACCTAGCCAAAGACGTCCTCTAAAGATCCAGCCGACGTAGGTACGTTTCGTCGCGTCCCTGGTGTTCCATTATCAGCTTTCCGTCGTCGGCAGCAGGCCCACTTTTGATGGATTCCAGGGCCAGTGTAGGCAGCCTCGCCTCTCACCGACCAAAGACTTCCCCGAACCAGGGCTTCATGCGGTCGCCGACAGCTGGAAAACTTTGCCTAGCAAGCCAAAGCTGAGAGCCAATCATGAGCAATGTATGGTACTTACTTACAGGGACTTTAGCCTGGTAAGCTGTGTTGCTTTAATGACAATTGTTTTCTTTCGGTAGTTGATAAAGGCGTGGTGACTCTGAGCATAATCACGCTCTCAGGGGCAAAAATGCAGAACGTTACTGTTCAACCGTCGTTCTCCGAGTTGTAATTTAAAATTTTCATGGAGAGTGACAAAAATATTGAAAGGGGGAGGCCGATGGTCTTGGCTCACTTAGAAACCTTGTCCAAAATTTTGTGCTCGTCTTGGTATCTTTGCCGTCTTGGAATAGTTTATGCCATCTATTAGCAGCCAAACGTTTAAACTGCTACAAGCATGCTGAGAGACAAATCGTTGTGGGCTGCCAGGCAACTTCTGTAGGTTGGAGAGCACAGGTTTACTGGGAACACTTCAGAGCCGCAGCTGTCTCGAAGACCATCTTGGGATGCATTCCCCTCGTATCAGGGACTTCGAACACTGTTCTCCCATGTACATGTATGCCTGACGTTAACTTTCATCAAGATGCCAATCTGAGTGATATACAAGGTACATGTGTGTACATTAACCCTAACCCTCGAGGGCATTTTGGCTTAGACACCTTGCCAAAGCATCTTGCCTGCCCAGTGTTGACAAGATCCAACAGGTCAACTCTCCCCAAGGCCAGACAGCCTGGGAGTCGGTGGTTGCCAGTCACCAACAAGATCGAACAGTGGCATTGTCCAATGGGACTAGATCCCATTACAATTAGCAATTTAGCGATAACAGGTGCATCAAAGAATTGACACTGGCACGCACACCGAGAGGTCAGATTTGTGGTGCAATAAAATTTATTTCATTCTCTTCGTTACAAAATATTCATTCCTCTAGATTTGGTTTTTGTCTTACACATGTTAAAGTAAATGCCTCATTTTATGCAGTCGTCCAACAATTAAAATTGTAACTTATTTCCATACTGTAGAAATGGACTGCTTCATGTACTCTAAGATCACACACGGAAACTCCAACTTTTAATTTAGTAGAAAACAGAGTTGTTAGTAATACCCATAACTTGCTGACATCGGTTAGGAACTACATAGGGATTTTAAGCAATCCAATGATGTGACTCTCTGTTATGAAATCAAGAAATCATCAGAAATCATGTGTCTCAACTCGTAAGTGATACATATCTATTGCCCATGGTTAGTTTTGAGTTTTAGATACTAAAGGGTGCAACAGTAAAACACCTCTTTTTTTTTCGTAGAAGGGCACAGAAATCAGGGCAATATTTTGTCATTTGTATGAGGTAATAATCATGTTTTTTCCCCTGTGACATTCATTTGCGCTGTCTTAACTACTTCTTACAGAGTGTCGAATTGGTGTTTTTCTAACCAATGGTTCCAACTTGATCCAACTTTCACAACACGGGTCACATTTTCTTCAATTTTTTTTTAAAAACTCATACATATACATCCGGTACATCACAGCGGGCATGAAATCTGAGGAAAATTGAAATATCCACGAAGAATGACCAGCGGTGTAAGGTCTGTGGTTTACATTTTCGTTTGCCTGAACGCACCACATCCTAAAATGAACTTTTACACTTACAAACACCTTAATGGTAATCTTGGGATTTTCCACATTTTGAAAGATTGTTTGAAAAATCAGGAAACCAGGAAATTTCAGAAAAAAATCCTGAATTCAGGAAAAATTCGGACAAATCTCACCCTCGATGACATGTACACTTGTATGTCTGCCCGTTTTTGTTCAAGTAAAATTATTCAAATCAACTAACACCTTCACAAACATACTAAATAAAATCTCAAAATATACTGTACATGTACCCCGTTGTCAACAATTACAAATAATTTGTTTATAAAGATTTTTTATATCCAACAACTAAAACTCAATGAACGTAAAGCCAGATAAAGCACCAAAGATAAACTATATTTCATCCAATTGCAAAAAGTTTCAAGAGTTAAAACAAAACTTACTAATAAAAATCTCAGAATGGTGAAAAAGACTACCACAGATCAATAAAGACGAAGAAGCCAGTTGTGGGTTCACATTGCACCCAATCAAGCTTGGAAGTTTTGGAATTCAAGATATGGAGAACCCCCACCAAGAATCTGCCTCAACTCTACGGTACCTCCCTAGGGTGGATTTTACTAGCAACCTTCCACATCCTTGCAAATCCCAACACTACATGTACATGTAGTAAACTATGCAAATAAACAGTTGGACTCTCTATTTGTGGAGAGCCTCATCCCATATAAAACACAACTAGTATAGAGGCTTTGTGTGGTAGCCATCTTGTAGGGCAGTTGTTTTGTTCCACAGGGAAATCTCCTTTGTGCGTACCCAGCGGATCAAAAGAACTGGCTCGCAAGATGGCAGCCGTGTAAACCCTCTACACCAGTGCAGTACATGCACTCATCCCAACAGATTCCAACAAAATCTGGTGTTGGAGTTTGGCTGATTTCGGTTATTAGGGTTAGAGAGGTCATTTCCAACTTAACAGTGATGTACAGTAACTGCGTAGACATGTTGCAATTTGTTGAACAGTGAATCACGTTACCTGCACTGTTTACTTGCCGTCCCCACTTTAACAGATATTTGATAGCCATCTGAAATAATGCTGTTATTCAGCAACAGAATTCAATCTTGAATCGCGTTATCCCAAAATATTGCTTCTCGTACCTTGTGTAACACACGCTGTAAACAGCGTTGTAGCCGAGACCACTTAAGACCTTCACGAGACCAGCACAAGACCTCCACTCTGAATCCAAGTCACAACCAATTCAAATGAACTGCAACAAAAGCATTCCTTTGTCGTTCTTCACCCTGTTACTTGTGTCTGGTCTCGTGATGGTCTTGACTACAGCGCCGGTTGTACGCAGCATTTGGCAGTGTCTGATGCTGACGTTTTTCATGATGCACTTGACCCTCCCTGTCCGTTTTTCCCAACTGTGCATCACCCAAAGTGAATCCCTTGTCCATACAAGATGCACAGGGTGCGGTCACCATTTACGTACACCATGAAGCATAGATACTTTGAAACTCACAATAGCATTCCGTTTATTTCACCAAGTCGTAGGCAGGTGAAATTGTAAGGTACAACTTAGGCATCCAGACGTTGCCTTCCTGTTCCCACGTTCAGACCTGCCAACATGCCGTACTCCTTCCTGAGGTCAGGCATTACCACGCAATAGATTAACATTTTAAATGAAGTGAAGGCGCATTTAAATACCTTTTTAATCTATTGTGTGGTAATGCCTGACCCCTGGAAGGAGTCCGGCTAGGTTGGCAGGTCTGCATGTTTGGCAAAAGTGACGACATGCTGTGACAAGTGACGACATGCATTGCATAATGTGTCACATTTTCAAGGTTTCTCCCATCAGCACCCAATCACATCAGAATAACTGACACAACAAGCAGCTAACAAGCCAAGCAAAACGTAATTGGAATGTTATGGAATATGTACACTTATCAGACTATGCAGCGGCTGCAATAAAAGAATGATTATCACTTGACAGCTTGAAAAAAAAAATCATTGAAATGTATGGAGACAAATGGAGAGTTACGTTGAGGTCTGGTGTTTCTAAATAAATCGTCCACTGGTACAGCTCACCAATTTTTCTACTATTAGAGGGTTGGATTTTTCAAATTTTGCCCTTTGCGTTGGGAAGAGGCAGAATATGGAAAAGCTGCACTTTTCCACGGAAAGATTTAAGACAAGCTGTTCAATATTTTGAGGTACACAACAACAACGGTTACATACACTGTACATGTATTTCTACCGTTGAAATCCAGGTTTCTCAACATATAAATTTATATGTTTTTAGTTATGTAAATTATGCCTTTGGAGAAAAAAAATATTGTTAAACTATTTATACATTGTAAATGTCTAAAAATGGTACTTCAGGAAGTGGCAAATGATTTCATCAAGGTCTATTTCAAACCAGCAGGTTTCAGATGAACAACGGGATCATTAAAGGTTAGATGGCGCCGATGCATATCATCACACCCTTGCCCGTGTCCAAACCTGGCTGCAGAGCAAGAGTGTTTATTATTCTCGGGATGACGAACGCATTATTCAGTTGAGCTGTCATTATCGGACATGTTGCCAGAGTTTTTTTTTTATAGCAACTATCTTTCCTGGCAAAAAAAACCAGCTTAAAGTGACGGTAACGTCAAGTGAACGCATCAGTTCATTGAATGACTTACTATCTTTTTTGGAAGCCACTAGGAAATAAAGTGATTACGATCCTGGTCTGAAACCTCCATGTACCTGCGGTATTTCAGTTACAGACGACTCTGGACCTTCACGGCCAGGAACTCGGCGACTTTGTCGATGAACTGGAAGGTGTTCAGGTAGTCCGAGCGCTGCACACTGCCGAAAAATGAATTGGATCAGAGGACTGTCATGTGGGAACAGCAGAAATTGGAACCTTTTCTCATGAACGGCCGCTTTCTGTCAGCTGTGACCCGCCCTCTGTACTTGAAACTTGTGACGTGAAATGAAAAAAGGCCTGCAATGCACGTCACAGAGAACATGTACCGTGGCCTGAGCCCGGACTGAACAAAAGATCACAGTGACAAAATAAGTAACCTCCAAATTACTTGTCACAGTAGGTTCCAACTTGTACGGTGGCCATGTCCTAGTTTTGAGTTTTTGGGAAACGTTAGAAAATACGGGGGATTCACAGTGCAGTGCGCCACCAAGAGGCTGTCATGGAGAGGACTTTTTGCAGTGCATTATGGGATAAATAGTCAACAAAGTGTCCTTTGCTAACTGGGCTGTGCACAGAAAACTTGATTGTTTTCAAATGCTTATCTCGGTTGAAATTTTGAAACTGCTTACTGTGAATGGGTGTCAAGTAGTCAAAATGATGGTTTTGAGTGGTACAGGGAATGCGCCTCAATTAAATAATCCAAAATCACGTACCAAGTGCGTTTAAAAGTGGGAGAGTATTGACCGTAAACTTGAAAAGTGGCCTGTCTGCAGCAAACTGTTGGTAGCATGCTATATTGCGAATCGGCCCATATTAAAGACCACACATTTTTTGGGACTGCAGGGCCATCCTCAAACCTGGGTACAGACTTGTTTTTTGACCCCAAATTGATGAAAATTGGATGTACCATTTAAAACACTCAAAGTGTCCATGGATATTTTGATGTAGAATTTCAACCCATTCCATTCTGCACCAAGGCCGTTTTCCAGTACTCAACTTCGTCTCCGTCTCAGGCTTCGTTCCCCGAAACCAATCCCCGATTGTGGGCCTGAAGCATTTAAATTTAATTGGATTACTGTAATTTTTGGTTCTCTTACATCTTATTTGATGTTCTGTGGCACTATTAGACTGATTACTGTGCTTACAGCTTCAGAGTTGGGTAGTAACAAACACAGTTGAAGCCTGAGACGGAGCCGAAGTTGAGTATTGGAAAACGGCCAAAGTTTTCACAAGACCCAAACTTCAATTGTGCCAAAACGAATCAGTCCTTCAGACAAAATATACCCCAAAAACACTATCACTCCCCCAACAAATTATTCTATGGATTGACTGATATGATGCAGGAAACATACTTGTTCATTCCTTTGATGCATATCGCCAGGTCTTTGGTCATGAAACCAGCCTCTATCGCCTCAACGCACGAGGCCTCCAGGTCCTTGGCGAACTTGGCAAGCTGGGCGTTGCCGTCCAGTTTGGCCCGGTGTACCAGGCCTCGCGTCCAAGCAAAGATGGATGCTGCGAGCAGGTTGCAACGGAATGGAAAGGCTCTTAAAACGTCTATTCCACTGACGGTACTGGTTGAGTGGGGTGGGGCAGAGTATTGCTCAAGGGTTACGCCAACAGTTTCAGTGTTACGGAAAAGTTATTAGGAAAGCTTTAAATTCAAAAGCATAACGGGGGTAAATTTTCACAGGAGGCATCCGGGTGTGCACCCATTTTTGCCAGGGGGAAAAGCAACTGTTGCTTGTTCATAGGCCAAGCTTATATCAACATTTCAGATCAGGGGCACAGACTGCCGCTGGTCCCTCCATAGGCCTTGCGAGGGGAAAAGGGGGCTTGTCCCCACCTCATCCCCCGTTTTCAGATCACTTTAATGGCATATGTTTCTTCAGTTTGAGACCCTATCGTTATGGCGTCCACTTACCGACTGAATTGGTGGATGTCTCTTGGCCCTTTTCATGTAGCCTGTAGTGGCGTGTGACGGTGCCGTGTGCGGCCTCCGACTCGACCGTCTTCCCATCAGGGCAGACCAATACACTGGTCATCATGCCCAGAGAACCGTACCCTGGGAAGGAGTGTGATGTACATCGTTGCCAATAACAATTTCTGCATTATTTGCGGTATGAACGGGTGCCGTAATTTTAAAAAGTTGGCTTGTACATTCGTTTTCAAACAGATGCGCTGAGTAATTGTGATAAACCCTCCTGCTTAGGAACACAAGATAGCATTAAGATAGTGAAAAGATCTGTTATTGACAGAGGGGCAATTACCTTGTGCTACACTGTCCGACTGCACATCGCCGTCATAGTTTTTGCACGCCCACATGAATCCTCCCTCGGATTTCATGGCGTAAGCCACCATGTCATCAATGAGTCGGTGCTCATACCAGATACCCGCTGCCTCAAACTTGGCCTTGTAGTCACTGCGGGCAAGAAAATATTACGCTTTAAATTTTTTTGGGGGGGACGAGGCACCCCGGGACATTTACGGCGAACAACTGATACCCTTCATTGAAACAACTGATGTAGCACAACTGCGGAAAGGGACTGGCCTGATTGCTTCCGCTAGGTAACGTCCCTTGCTGTTGTCAGAGATTCACATTGAAGCATACACTGATCTGGATCTCTCTCTCAATCCGAAGGAGGAATACCCAAAGAACCTCCATGCCGACCTACCAGACCCTACTGCCGTGCTTTTTCTTCATGCAGTTCAAGATGGCGTAAGTTCGGAGCACATCCCCAACCTCTTCAATACGGGCGATTCACCATAGAGAGCCACCAAGATTTTCCAACGCGTTGGCCAATCACAACGCGCTAAATCTGTCCACCCTTTCCAAACGTGCATTGGGTCGACAGACGGCCGTATTCAGATTCAGGATTTGTCACTGACCTTTCGTATATCTCTTGGAAGATGTCCTTGAACCGGCCATCGTACTTCTTCAGAATTGTGTTCTTGGTGCTGAAAAGCAAATCAGAAATGCCAGAAGTGGTCAATTCCAATCAGTTTTGGAAAAGAAATTGAATTTCTTGTGGACCTTGCACCAGGCAGACACACTGTGGCCACACCTGTGTTGGAGACAATACATAGCTCAAAGGGCAGAAACATGCGGTCTCCATGTGCCGATAGCAGGCAACTGCAGCGGAATGGTTTCAAAGTGGGGGGGTGCAATTGTAAGATCATCAGGCAATCTGATAAACTTGAACAAAATCGTCTGAAATTTGTGATGGCGTAACTTGTGAATGAGAATAAATATATGCTTTGCCAGGCTTTGACGTTAAGACCAACTCAGGAGAATGGATGCTGATAATGCCCAAACCAAAGTCGTGTCCTTTCTCCTGAGCTGGTTGACCGGCCAAGCACATATCTGTTCCCCTGTTTAAAACGTTACGCAAATGGAAATCTTTAGTCTCTCGACATAACCAACCCACCTAAGGTAGAGTGGATACTTCCTTTCCAACGCGTAGTTCATGGAGCTATATGCGAAATCACGGATGGACTTGTCGGTGTTGTACATCCCCATGGCAACCCCTCCGCCATCTTTGAAGTCATTGATGGTGAAGTTGATGACCTCACCACCGTCGTCTGGAGTGAATTTTATCTCCACCTTCCCGTGACCAGGAACGACAAAATCTGTGGCTTTATACTGGGATTAGAAGAACAAAGGAAAAGAAATTGTTTCTTCCTGCAAATCGGCCATCCGCAAAAACTTGATACAGCCGGTTCACAATACAGTGTACATGTCACCAAGAGGTTGGAAAGGTTATTTTCCAAATTAATCATCGACCAAAACATGACATTTATTTATAGATATTTCAATGTTGAGGGACCAGCATTCTGCTACCTAACAAGAAACTACCATATTGATACATGTAAGTCGAAACTACCCAAATAAGCTATAGAGGGTTTGCATGACTTCCATCTTGTAGGCTAATGCTTTTGTTCCACAGGGTATGCAAAAAGGAGGTTTCCCTGTGGAACAAAAGAACTACCCCGCCAGATGGCTCCCGCACAAAGCCTTCGTAAGTTTCAGAGTTTCAACTAGAGACTGCACAGGAAGTGATTTTTTTCCTACTTGATCAGCATGCGCATGACGACCAATCACAATGGGCTTGTTCCAGCCAACCACCAGCCGGGGAATGTTCTTGCAGATGATGGCCTCCCTAAAGACGGTCCCGCCCAGGATGTTACGGATTGTGCCATTGGGTGATTTCCACATCTTCTTCAGATTGAACTCTGCCAAGGGAACCAATCAGGAAGCTAGACATAAATACTCCTAGAGGAACTCAAGAGATGCCTGTTAAGGGTCCAAAAAGCAGAGTACCACTAACAGGGAATACACATGTCACTACTTTTGGCTGGTAACCTGCTCTTCTGAAGAAATTACGTGCAGCTGCTACGCTCTGCAAATTTCCATGCTCATTATATAAAGAACCCTGATGGCACAAATGAGATAGATGGACTGAATGCAGACTGACCTTTAACCTTCTTATTACTGACCTGTAACCCTCTTCTCGTCCGGTGTTATCGTTGCACATTTGATTCCAACATTGTACTGCTTGATGGCTTTGGCACACTCCACAGTCACTGCAATGGAGGAAATACAAAAATCTTATTCGCTACACTAGCAGGAACAAAAGAGGGCATGTTTTGAGATGAAATCGACAGTCCCTTGGTACTCATGCACCGCATAGGTGCGCAAGTTTATGCACGTTTGACGCGGAGCAAGTGCAACAATTTACATCTAGAATGTGTGGACTTCGCGTACACGTTGAACACCTGCTAGAATTTGGTTGGAAAACTTAGTACCATCCGTCTTTATTGCGCCGGTCGGATGACGGAGGGCGCTCAGGGCGGATGACGAGTGAACAACAAAAATGTAAGGATTCTGACAACAAAACAGGCTGGGCTGATGCTTCAAAACCACTGGTGCTGGCATGTGTCTGTGAGACCCATGTGAAAATGACTCTTTGGGGTTTGGGTTCCAGATGAAAGCAAGACCCTCTTTGTCTATTTGCAACAGAGCATTAGGCTACTCCAGATTTTTTCAGCATTCTAACAACATTTATGCAAGCAATCAAGTGAAAATGGAAGTTTCTTCGTTGAAGAGTTTAACATCAGGGAAACGCATGACTGTAAAATGTCAGTGGGGATCAGTTAAAGTATGGAGGAAGGACACAGAAGGAGTTTGAACTGCCCGAGCTATAACATTCTAGCTAATTACTGCTTTCTGGCATGCCCGGTATGACCATATAGCCAGAGCGCATGCACCATCTGTTTCACAACCACAAAACCCTTTGATTGCCGCCGTAATTTTTCGCTGGTAATCTGCATCCTTGAAACTGAGGTATAGAAAATTGAATATTCATGCATTTGGTAGTGCTTGGTATGACGCCATAACATAAAATTTAATACTTGCCTATTGCTGGTATTATGCCATGTGGCCTAAATGTACACCGTGCAGTCACTGCCCAATTAATGCTTTCTTCTGGAGTTATTTTAGGAAGAAATTGCCTTGTTCAAAAGATTTTGTGTTTTGTTTGAATCATTTTTATTGTGGCACTTGCATAAAAGCGTATTTTACGAGATTTCGTGATCACTCCCTGTGATGAAATAACATATTTTGTTTCTTATGAACTTAGCTTTCTAGCAGTAGTCAACATTTTTTTGGCCAGTTTTAGCCAAATTCGTACCGAGTCTTTGAAAACTGATGTATTGGAGGGTGGGGAATATATTGCAAACTATGCATGGATAATGGTACAGTATATCAAAATTAAAAAGCTTATTCACAATGGCAAATGTAGGTCTAATATCAGAGCATTTTCTTTCTCTATTTCATGGTCACAGCAATAATTTGTATTTAGTTGCAAGCAAAACACTACAGGTAGGCCTATTGCGAGGATATTACTGGCTCTGCTTGTCCGGCTAAGATGCAGGCAGTAATCGGGCCTTTTTGGAATGTTTTTTATTATCTGATTCAGCGGAAATGATCATTATACACTTGAAGTGCCAGAGTTGCAACTCCTTCTGTGTCCTTCCTCTATGATTAAGGATTTAAGAATCATAATAAAATCTTTAAAATCACCTAGAAAGTCTGTGTGACTTAAGTCTGGTTAAGTTGGAAGATTTAGCACTGAAAGTGTTGTTCAAAAAAATCACGTATAAAGTCTATGGCATTTGATGGGGAAGAACAAGAAAAAGAAACTGAAAAAAAAAAAAAAAATCTGCACAAAAGCAATGTCCTTTTTGCAACTTGCAGAAAAGCCAACTGTGCTACTTATGTGCACTCTGTGCCATTTGTACAAATTACAGCATGTAATCAGCCACTGGGCACATAAGGCTCTGACACAAACTTTGCATACAGAGCCTACGTGTATAGGAATGACATAGGCTGGAATTTTCTGGATCTGCCCGTCATGATCGAGCTCCAGGTGTGAACAAGAGATTGCATGGTCATATATCACAAGAACGTCCCTTTGGTGGGTGCGCACAGAGAATCAAGCGTGCTTAGCACAGGTGGCTCTGAGCATGAGCAACGCGGAATGTTCAGTCATCCCATGTAGCATGCTTCTTGCTTCTCATTTCATTTGCCTGTGAGGGAGGTCCTTCCAAGTGGCTGGTCAACAGTGCGGTACTGTTCATATCTAAGCAGTGGGGAAAGCACCAGCACCTCATAAATCACATTCTTCCCAAATTTGCCCCAGTCTCCTGCATTTTCTTAATTACCTTGGTCATCGGTAGCATCTCTGTTCTGTATGCTGAGGTCAAAGCTCTTGATGTCCAAGTCGACATAGGGCAGGATCAACTTCTCTTTGATTGTTTCCCAGAAAATTCTACCATTTATGGGCAATAAGGAATTAGAATGGAAAACATGAACACTCTCCAAGAAAAATGCCAATGAGGATGCGTACAATACCAGCAGTATTTTATTTTGGGGGAGGGGGGGGGGCTACAGGGAATACGAAATAATGCAACCTTCACCCACTTTCATCATGACCATACTAAGCCACCAATTTACATTCACCTGCACAGAGTATAGGCCTAACTAAATCTGCGAAAATTAATCTCTGCAAACAGTCTGCGATGACTCAATGTAGACAGTGATGTATTATCTCCACCTTGACCTCAGAGCAAAATCAAGTCAACAGCGTTATCATTTTCTACACAGACGAAAAGTGTGTGAAGATTAACAATGCAGACAGCTTTACAGCTGTGACTTTATACAGTGTACATTTAATGAAAGGTGGTACACTGTATGTAGTGGTGTAATGGGAGTGTTTTGGGGCCCAGTGAGCGAGAATTATGAATGGTATACAAAGCCCTGTAATTTAAGCTCTCAGTAGCTAGATCAAGGGGTAAAGTTACTCTGTATAGACCAGTAACGATTGACATAACATATTAATTGCGTACTACAGTTGTGAGAGTACTAACAATCTATTACAGAGGGGTCATTCCATGAGGTTGGGGCACAGTTTGTGATGGTGTCCTTGTTACATGTTACATGGGTAACTTCTACCGTCTGTCGCGACCTGTAGAGTAGGTCATTTACTCTGTAAAAATAGCACACACCTTTGTATTCAGCCTTGCAATGTCAATTGCAATCACAATGTCAATTTGGAATCCATATGCATATAGCCTCATGGAATGACCCGGCTACATGTATGAGCTCTGATGCTGGGCGAGCATCTAATCTGCTTTCAACTTTGTTCTGGAAGGGCAGGAGCACAGGTGCCCAAGCGGTGCACGTTTGTGAATCTTGACATACGGGGTCAGGGGGTTGGAGTCCAGCTGCTGACCATGCATAAGTTGTGGCCTCGAGCAAGCCGCCTGATGACCCCTGCTTGCGTCCTCTCCACCCAGGAGTATTTATCATGGATAATGGCGTCAGCTGGGAAGCAACCCGAAATGGACTGACATCCCATGGGGGGGGGAATTGATATTTTCAGAGTCAAATCATGCTAGGGCTCTCCCTAGCATGACAAACAACGATCCGATTAGCCTAATGGTCCAGAACAGATTTGCTTTTTTTCGGTTATGGAATCTACCACATCTGTGGCAAGAAAATGTCCTGAACTGTGCCGTAGCCTTGAAAGTGGTGGCTCTGACATCATTCTCCGAGAATGGAGCCTCTTGAGTGACACACTTTGTAAACTTTGGTTGACCCAAACCCCTTACATGTCCCTTAACGTTTCGGAAGGTCCAGGCGCCCAGTAACTATGTAAGATATCTAACATGGTCACTGGGAGCCTGGAACCTCAAGAGCTTTAAGGGAGATCTAAGGGGTTTGGGTCAATGCATTTTAAGCCTGGGTGGGGGCTGATGTCAAACATTTGGAAACGAGAAGGGGGGATTTAGGGCTCACTTCAAGGCCTTGTGTAAAACAGTTTTGCCGTCTTTAGTATCGGGAGCAATTATAGACATTAAAAGACAGCTTGTTTCGTCAAGATTATGCTGTGTATTAAGTTGAAATTTTCCAGGATGTAAATGTAGCGAGGAAAATGTTCAATCATTTTAGACTTCCCAGTTTGGTGGCTACGGTTTAAACAAGGTGGGAGACAAGCAAAACTCGGTGGGCCGCATGGCCACTTCTGTAGGTTGGCGATTACGCAGGGCATGGTGCCCCTTGAAGAGTGAGTTTCTGAATCTAGGTGTTAATTTTAAGAAGACTTAGGAAGATTCCAGGCTTGAAAATAAAAAAACCAACCGAAGGACTGGAATTAAACCCTTCCTTTTTCTTCCGACTTTGATGAAATTGCAGTTTCTCTCCAATTGTCTATTCTCCATGGGGAACTGTGGAGTCTTTTGTCAGTCACAAAGGGCAGCCTGTACAAAAGGCATCCCCGTCAATGCATCCCAAAGTCCACAAATTGTCAGACTTGACCTGGCTCACTTCATCAGACATCATTTGCGGGTGATAAGCAACAAACAAGGGCACTGACTATCGATCAAAGAGCACTCAACGCTTTGCACTGTGCTCTGTCTACAACCTACTTTGCCATAAAATGCGCATAAAATGGCACTATTTATAGAAGATGGATTTGGTGTCTTCACCGTGTTGGGGGGACAATTTGTTGTGTTTGGAAAGTTCGGATTGAGATGCGGGGACACAAATTTGTCCCCATTTGGTCCTCACAATACATACATATTATTTTCAACAGTCTTCTAGTCCTCACACAATACTGGTGTGAAGCACGGTTGTAGCCCAGTACTCATAGCCCATCATAAGCTATCATAAGCTATCATAAGCCATCATAAGCCATCAAATCTCAAGTCAATTCATTAGCTACATGTTGTTTAGATCACAGAGCAAAGACAAGCTTTGGTTCATATGAACTGAGACAAAGGCTATCACAGAGGGTACGGCTGCATCCGAATCTGTTGTCTAGAGCTAGGTCGAGCTCTTCAGTCCATAGGAAATATGCAGAGATGCTCAGACAATAGACCTAGCCATAGCTCAGGAAGCCCATCTCGAACACGGCCTATAATGTCCACCCGCTGTGATACACAAAGGCCTATTACACCCACCTAGTGTCACCTAACCCAATTGTGTTCACAACAAGGCACAGCTGAGCGTGCCCAACTTTGGTTATTCCAGCAGAAATGAACACATGGGCACAATGAGGGATTTCCGACAAAAATGGGAAAATTTGTGGCACAGATGTTCCGCGCACAGAGTCCAAAATTTATCTTTGTTTGGGTTTGCATGACATAAATTCATGGGAAGAACTCCATCAACAGAAATCCCCACCACATGTACTTTTTCTCCGCAGTGATATACATGTATCAGCTATCAAAAAGTGATAAAATCCTAAAATGTAAACTTTAGTAACCCATGAATATATTGAAAGCAGTTGCTTAGAAAACAGTTTTTGGGACTGTTTCACAGAGCTTATGAACAGGTAGCCCAGGTTGAATATCCTGTACATTGCATTGCAGTAAGTCGTAGTGTAATGAAGAGAACGCCCAACCTGGGCTAATGAACAGGGTGTTAAGTGATGTCCAGGTATGGAAATCTTTTCTAATTGGTAGTTACCTTGTCATTTCATCTCCCTTGGCTTCAACTACTGTCCCTCCTGGAAAGTAACACCCAAAATGGGACTTTTAATTCAATTTCAAAGGATCAATAACGATCTAATGCAGTTAAACAGAATGGCCTTGTGTAGATGTGACTAGTGCAAGCTACTGAATTTGTTAACGTCACATACATGTACAGTTCCGAGGAAGGGAAACCATGTTTATGTATTTATTCAGAGTGGCAAAGAACATGCAACAATAACCCGTATATTTTACCAAACTGATTGATAAGTACAGTAGTTCACTGATTTAGACATGCTTCCCAGGAAATCTTATTTTCAAGTGAATTTCCTGCAGGCTAGGGTCATGGTGCCAAAAGGTGATGAGTCTACCAGTACACTAGGTGCATAAACAGAGTGCACGTAGGGACCTGTTTACAGGTCTACCGGTAGGCCTACTAAAAGAACATGTCCAACAAGACTAGCTGAGTAACGTCGGAGTAGACAATCAACCAGGCCATGGTCTCCGTCAACATTTAATTCGCGTATATTCTATCGATAGGAAATTGCTTTCCTATAGCCGGGTAAAAGAAACATGCAACTCCGGCTTTCATACAGACAAAATCATGAACGTGGACTGGCCAACTACAGACTAGTACTCGTACAAATCCTACCACGTACTAAAGACTTCAAGTGAGTCAGCATTTTTCTTCATAATGCATGTCACGCCATGACAAACTTTATCACGCTACGAACATGACGAATTTACCTTGAAAATTTTTAAGCTTTGAAAAGAAAGACAGAGAAATTCACTGTGCTACCTGGAATCCTCGACATGTTGACTCTCCCCTGCTGAAATGAAAACAAGTTTTTTCACATGAAATGAGTTCCAACTTGATTTTTTTTTCCCTTAAACGGTGTGAGAGAACGTACAGTGTAACCAAAGAACACACACTGGTATGATTTTATGATTTTGTTGTTTCCAACATCTTTATTTAAAACATACATTTGGAGTAAACCTATCCTGCTTGCAGCTCCAGGTAGTAAGCGTAGTACTAACTGTACGTTTAAATAAAGTCTTAGTTAAGATGGGCGTCGTCCGTTTGTCGTGCTCTGATTGGTCTTGGTGGTTTATTAAACTTAATTAAGTCCATCAAGCTTAGCAGTTCAAACAGGCCCAACCGTTATTAAACAACAGCGATATAAAAGTAACACCGGACTGTGAGAGGTTTTGTGCACATGAACCTTTTCCCCAAATATACGCGTGCACGCATGGAGGAAGGAAAAGCATGTCACACACCCGGAAAAAAAATGCACAATCTTGGAAATCTACTTCAAAGTTTGCGATTGCATCAGCCTTCGGGAAAAGCAATCGCTGTTTGGTTTTGATTGTGATCCCGCCAAATTCAGCAGCGAATGAATTTCGATACAGCATTTATTAACTTGATTTTTTTTCTGTAAAACGAGGAGCGAGTACGTGCCGGCCGATCGCATGGGTGTTTATCGACCGATCGCACGCACCCATGCATCGCACGCGCACGCATAATCTGTTTTGTGGCAAAGTACTTTATTAAAAACCTGTACTTGGAGTAAATCGGTCCTGGTTGCAATCCAGGTATTAAGAGTGGTGCAAACTATACGTTGGAATAACAAGTTCATTAAGGTGGGCGTCATCAGTTTGTCGTGCCAGTCTGAAGTTCTACTAAACTTCATGAAGTCCTTAAAATTCTCTAGTAACAAAAAGCTGAACTGTTCAAACAAAACGAAGTCGTTATTTATTAATACAGCGTATATTACAAATGTATCACTTTCATATGAGAGGTTTTGAGTAGAAAGCAGTTTTTTAAAAGGATAGCCGCAATTGATTTTAATACATTTTTTTGTTTACAACCTTGTGCTCTTCTTCAATGTATGAACACTATTTTACCCTCCCACGCGGTTACATACACCGAAAGGTGCACTTAAGGGTGCGTTCCACCAAATTGTTGGATTTCTGCGCGCGAGCACATTAAAGGATCCAGGAAATGAATTTTTCTTGCAATCACTTTTTGTGTATCTCTGTACTCTTCTGCCATGTATGAAGACTGTTTGACATCGTTTTTGAGTTACGTGAACTGAACGGTGCACTTTTTCAAACATTAAAAATTGACCAAGCGTTTCTGAACAAGTGAGGACGCTTTTGCTTTGATGTAAATCCAGGAAGACATGGTTCAAGTTGCATGTTTTCATGTTCAAATCGTGAACCCCAACTTTGCTATCTGGGAATATATCTGTGAAAAGGAGTTTTGCTGGATTATTGCCATACTTACCCAGCAATAAATTGCCAAAGAAAATGAAATCTGCCATAGCAGTGGTTGAAAAATCTAGACTTTTTCTGTGCATAAATCAGTGCCACCTATTGAGATTCAGTGCTTTGGATGACATCACAGTTCTACTCATGAATATGCAAATGCCATTAGCATAAACCAAAAAAGCATCAAAATATGGGTTCAAATTACAAAACAAAAATTTAAAATGAGGTTAATTGAAACCCAAAGATTCAAAAGTTTTTAGAAAAATCTATAAAATATTTCTATTTTCTGGTTCCTTTAATACTTTGTGAATCCTCAAGGTTTTTACAGTAACACATACCAAGATCAGGAGGGATGATAGAGATATTTGTATAAATCCCGAATTTGGGACTAAACAAGTAGTAGTTTAAAATTCGGGGTATTTCTTTCACAAAAAGCCCCAACCTGTGGGCCTAATTTGGATAGAGGCGGGCGGCTACATTCAGAGCTGAGCGCATAGTTTTACTACTATTTTGAGGGTATCTTCGGGGAAAGGCGAATTTTTAAAAAAAATTACGTGGCTAACCATGGCTAAAATTGAAACAAAAAGTGAACTTCTGGCCATAATCTTGAATTTCCAGTGAAAAACCGAAGGCCAACTTGTTCCCGAGACTAATCAACAGGCAGTGCTATTTCGCCCGATTTTGCATTGTTTTCTATGGGCTTGTATTTGGTGCATTGTAATCTCTATGTATTAAAAACTTATCCTTGCTTTCCAGGACAACTGAGGGCGCTGCTGCTGCGATGTCATCCAAGGAATTTAGACATGGCTCATTGCATTAAGGGTGCACCCTTATATTTAGGCCAGAAATATGTCCGCCGAGCTCATTAATAACAGTTATACCCTCAAAATATTCTACATTAGAGGGTCCTGAGAGCCATGGAACTGGGGAATTGAATAACTATGAGACTGAACCTCTGGGCCGGACTCGAGGCTTCCAATTCTGAGCAATTTGGATGCAATCGGGTCCGAAAGGGCACTATTTGAGCCATTTTGCTGAGGGATGTTTTTTTCAAAATGGCCACTTTTCTGGACAGGGACATTTTAGGGGTGTCTGCTTCTGGTGAAAATTTCTCAAAAATTCATTGNAATATGGGGATTTAGCACTGGTGTCCATGGGAATTTACTTGTAGTGGTGCACCCATTGATTTTTTTTATTAAAAGTGTGAACTCAGAATTTACTTACTGAAAACATTTCTGAGAAAAGAATTGATGCTAACTTACTGCTTTATTGATTAGCAAAATAAAAACCAACAAAAATGCATAACTTTTTGTGTACAAGCCATTGTAACTAACATTTAGTTTACCAATGAATATGGAAGTACTCATTAGAATAAAAAAAACGAAAAGAGATCAAAATACCCTTTAAGCAGTGAAAAAAAGGTTGAAAACAGGTTAACTGAGACACGGGTGCATTTTGAAGGTTTTTATTAAAACAAAATTATCGCAGCTACCCTTTAAACAAAGTTACAAACGATGTGATGTTCAAATATTTTCCGAATTCCGGATGTTGTTAGTATCACATGATGCCAACTTCCACCAAAAGATTCTTTTACACTGTACTTTATTCGCATGTCCTTCAAACTGTTCAAAAGGTTTTGATACAAAACTGACTGATGTAAGCAGAACTAACGTGCAAGAAATGCTCAAGGGTACAGGTCATCGTTTGTCAAATATTTTATGCAATCTCCTGTGAGGCTAAAAAAAATACTCAAAATCTAAAGAAAGATGCGCAAGAACAAACTTGATGGTGAAAAATATTCGTCAGGTTTGTCATGTTATTTCATATCATAAACTTTGACAGAGATGGTACTTTAAATTAATACCGCAAATAGCAAAAGAAGTTGCTGTGGCGACCAAAAGCGGAGAGAAAAAACATTAAAAGAATGCCACAATATGGAGTTTTTAAGAATCAGTAAAATTCTATGCTCTTTCTAAATTATAGGCAAGCTTTTTGCTGCTAGCGCAAGCTACAAAATTAAATAACATCGAGAGCCAGTGTCACGTGGAAGTCTGGTCGTCTATGGTTCATCAAGGTTAATTGAAGATGTTCCTACTTCCAGGAAGCCTTCTTGGAAGCCCTTCCCACCTTCTGGGCGAAGTTACTCAGAACATTCGGATGCAGTTCCCCCGCTTCCTGACCGTGGCACAGCCAAGCGCACCCCCTAATCGGATCCTGTTGTGTGAAGAAAGGAGCTCCATTTAAGTGTTTTTTCAGAGGACACAGGCATTGCCACAGTCTACATGGACCTCGAGCTGGACCAAGAGAGGGCGCTATTTTGTTAGCAACAGGGGCGCCTTTGGCCGGAACCAACGACCACGAAATGCACGCGTTACGGTTGCATTGCTACCAAGAAAACTGAAAATTCCGACGCACATGGCACTTTTGCCGCTGACCGGTGCGTCTGCTCGAGGCAGAAATGAAATAGTCACTTACATTTATGAGCGCAATGATACGAGAGACCACCCAGCAATTGGTCGTGCAAAAATCACTTTACCTGTATGGTTTTGACCGATCTGCAGCAATGGACCATGGGCGATTGCTCGGCGCTGACGTATGTGTCAGCTGACGCCTCTGAACTAATCATCAGCTTTTTGAAAATTACGGCTCGAAATGACTTCACATTCGATTTGCATGCTTAGATAATAACAGAAGTCAAGCTGTCACGAGCCGCTGCGGGCTTCTTTTACCCACGGGTTGCACTCAGGTTTAGGTGCACATATGGGATGTGCACTTGACAGAATTACCAAATAAGTACACCATTTCAATAATTATCCTGGCGAGAATTCTGTCTAGCTTTCCAGTCTGTAGCCTATAATTTAATAAAATCGTATTGGAAGCCATTAGTGCAGTTGTATCAAGATCGTAGGCAGGATTTACGCGGACATTACATCTATCTTCAGTTAGTAAGGTGTTGTGATTTGTCAACAAACGCACACCCAAGGTTTAAGAACAAGAGCGTGTTTATATGCTGCTACAGTATTGAGTTAGTTCAATCAACGAAGCATGAAGTGGTTTCTTGGGGCACTTGATCGTTGGATAGACTTCATTTGAGCAATAGCCCGGGTCAACATTTTCGACACGTGGACATTCAATATTAAATACGCTTTGGTAATGGAGCATATGTGCATGGCTCACAATGCCTCGCGTGTCCGGAGGCGTGGCTTACTTCACCAAACTCTGAGGAGGGTGCTTGCCCTTCCCGGCCAGTAGCGCACAGGAACAGGGCATGGGGGTTGCGAATATTCTGAGCACAGGTACATTCGTCAACCTCATCCCCAAGGTTCCCTCTTAGGTAGTCTTGTAGGAGGCACGTGTACCCGTACATTGACATTTTTCCTTATAGCTTTGGAGACAAATACGTTATTTCACCTATCAATTAACAATTTCACCAGTTAATGAACAGGTTGCTCAAGTTTCCTCAAAGTGATTTTTGTTCAATTTGAGACAGAGTGAAATTCCTACGTTTGCACGGTAGTAGAGGAGAAGGCCTGCCTAACCTCTTTGAGGACACATTACCCAAATGACTTACCAGGTAATCGTGCACAATTGCCCGAGTAATATCTGGATATTCTTCCGCAAAGTCGTCACAATACTTGGCGAAGACAGCAGGACTCCATAACAAGCAAATCCTTCGGCCATTGTCAACAAACGCTCGCTGTTGAATGAGCATATCTGAGAGACATCTATCTAAACTCAACGTTAACAGGGATCTATTCAGGATTTTTTCCGGGGGGGGGTCAGGTCTCATTTTTGCGGACAAACGGGAACGATGACGAAACATTACATAACTTGTTTACAATGGTATTTGTAACACCTCGTACACATAAGAAGAATCTTTTTTTGTTGTTCAATTGTTTTACCTTTTTCGTCTCAGAGGTAGGGAGCGTTCTGCGACTTTTTAATGGTATAAAATTTATACACAGCTCGGAACTGAAACTAGCACGGTCTTTGCGCACGTACACGCAGAACGCGTGCAAGAACCCGTTGGGGGCGCACTTCAACTTGGGACGGATTGTCCCAAATGCTCTAAACACGATAAACAAGTAACAAGTAGAACCATCTTCAAGAAAATGAAGACAGGTGATATAAATTTGTACACAGAGCTATGCAGAACTACTGCTATGCCTTGGATATCATGACGCTTAAAACCATAAATACTGAAATCCTTTAAATGCAGGTGGCGCAGTCGCATCGTGATGACCAACAAAACCAACTTTCCCCACTAACTTAGCTGCTTTCAACCGATGGTGGGGGTGTTTGAGCCCAAGGCAAATAATGGCCTTGAAAGGCCAAAAATAAGTCTCCGATTTCTAGTCAGCGCGCTTGTCGGCGTAGACCTGCGAATCGGTAGAATATAAAGTTTTTTTACTTGGTATAATACGATCTCCAGAAGCTACCAAACTTGCTTGATCGACTAGAATCCTACCACTGCGTAATTTTAACGTGTTTTTAAGATGGGGGTATGGTTGGGTAAAATGTACAGTAAAGGAGACCCCCAGGCCCCCATATATTTAGTTGGGGCCTTTTTCAGGTGACGTTATTTCTGCATTATACATTTACATGCACATCTGGAAACCTGACAAACGAGGTGGTATGGTGTCCTGTGTACATCTAGCTGAAAGCACTTTAAAACAATGAGGGGGCCAGTCTATTTCAGTGTTGGTAGCGGCGGTACGTACATGTACATACAAACATATATGTGTGTAGGAAAAAAGTCGGGGAAAAACGTCGCCGCACTAGTTTTCAAACCAGCCCCTGACCAGAAACTGGAGACTTTTTTTGCCTCAGAATGCTTTTTGTCCGATTTTGGCGCTGTAGCTGCATTCTTCTAACCCTCGAATAAGCAATAACCGTTTGACTTCTGGTTAATCTCGCGAGCGTTCCGATAAAGGTAGAAAGGCACGAGGAATTCACTTGCCATAAAGTCTTTGTCGAGCGTCATGTTCCTCACGTAGGTCACACACAGCATGCAGAACTTGCAGTAAAACTCCCCATTTGGAGGGGTGGTCGCGTAACCTAAAATGTTGGTCAAAACAAAGGAGGAGACTCAAGGGTGTGTTGTAGGATGCCAAAATTAGGCCGTATATGAACAATTAAACAGTCGGTATACACATAGTCGTATACAACTTGAACGACAATTGAAATTTTAACCAATGTCCCCCAAGCCCCTGCTGGGTTGAAAATGAACTTGAAGATTTAAGCATTTGTTCATGGCGCTCATTACCAAAGTGCGCGTGCGCAAGAATTGCACTTAACAACGGCATAGCAACAGGCTATGTCTGATTTCGCGCGCTCTGATTGCAAAATGAGGCGTCATCTTTATTAATGGATTTCTGGGAAACGGAGCAAAAAGAATGAAATTTTTCATGACAAATCCAATAATCGTATGATTTTTCGGTAGGATTGATTTTGTGCCCTGCATCAAAAAACTAATGAAATAAGTAATTTAAAATATTCCGAAAATTATTTTATTTTTCACCTGAAAAATTGAGTGTTGCCAATTTAATCAATATCTATTAAAATGAGGATTTTCTGGTTATAAAAACCAGATTGATATGAACTAGAAGACTGTCTTAATCGATTGCACCCGAAAACTGGAAATCAGCCGTATAACAATTTTTGTAAACTGAGTTTACTTATTGTGCGAATCCAGACATTTTGTTATAGAAAAAAAAAGTCACACATCTCATCTAAAAAATGCATGCCCTATTAAAACTCAGGTCAGGAATTATTCTATGGGGCATGAACATACGTGGAGTTTTTTTGTCCATCGCATGCCTGCATGAAATCGAAATTGTGCAATTTCAACCTTCCCAATCATTTCAAGTCTCGCCCTCCCTAAAACTATAGAATGGTGGAAAACCATGTTTATGTTTTGTTACCTGGAGTCTGGTCCTGCACTGATTCCTGCGGACTTGCTGCGGCAGCACCAATTCCTAAAATTGTATAAGAAAACGAAGTCATTTGTGTGTTTCGTGAAAACAATGAATGTTGTTGCATCATGCCGCATGTGGTGAAACGGTAGCAGTAAGTTTGTCGTTGGAATGAAAATCACTACACATTTCATTTCATTCATTCCTTTATTTAATATCTTTTGTATCCAACATAGTTATTGAAATAGATTGAAATTCGTTGTGGTTTTGCGAGCGTTAAAACTTGATAATCAAAATATAAATATGAATACAAAACAATAATAAACCACGTTACAAAAATTTACAGCAAAATTACACAGCATGAGTAAAATAACGATTGATTAAATAAAATGAGATTAAGATAACAATAAAATCTGATGAATCACTGATTAGGACTTCGATTGCGCCTGTACGTATACATCTCGTTGTCCGAGAATTTTTCCAAGACAGGATACTTGATTTTTTTTACATACACTCTAAAAAGTGTGTTTAGCTTTTACAACACATTAAGTTTGCTATCACTTTGCAAACATATTTGGATGCCAAACAGTTAGCGTTCAAGATCCTCAGCATTAATGCCCAGTGACTAAATACAATCCACTGAAATCTGAATGGCACCAAATCGTTTAGAAAAGTTTTTACTTGCTAAACACACTTTCTGCTGAGTGATCAACAGTTTTATTCGTAGAAGCAGGTAATTAATTTCGAGGCCGGTTCGCACTTGGCGCGAAATCGAACACAAACGCGCGAATTCAACTCGAACGATATTTTGCTGCAAATCTTTCGCGAGGTTAAATTCGCTTCGCTCTCGCATTCGCGTGTAGTGTGAATCGGCCTGTACGCCAAGACAATCTGAAAAGACCGTTCATGCTCGACAAAAACAAAAAAACAAAGCGCAAGCGCGACCTTGCATCTGACATCAGACTAAATACTCACGCAATGAATTTGCAGAAGTGGAACACATCTAGAGCTAAATTTGCTCCAACTTATATTTTGCGACGTCAGATACTTTGCGAAGTACGAAACGGTCTTTGAGATTTCTTTACAAAGTTTCACAAAATGCACAGGGCCATGAGCAAGTTTACAAAAAAAGGCACGCTTTGTCTCTGCGAACTGACTGCGCACCGTGAACATGTTAACGGCGGGAGGGAATAAACCGCACTTCTACCAAGCAGATATACATGTACATACCTTTCAAGTTTATCGCCAGGGCAAAGATGACCAATAAGCCGAAGAACTTCGCCATCGTTGAAACAGTTCTCCCAGGATTGCGAACTTGAGCTACACGGATAAAATATATGCTACGGCAGCGTAGGTGAGAGCGCAGGTGTGGGCCTGTCAGCAGAGAGCAGAATCTGCAAGAGCGCATCTCCTCTTATACCCTTCGCTCCGTCACCCATGCACCCGAACAGGGCCCTGGGAAGGGCTGATAGCTCGCACTCTGATTGGCTATATTGTGCACGACTTGTGACCGCGAGGTTTACCAGCTGGTGTTAGCGAAGCATTGCTTAAATGTTTGGATCGCCACAACTGCCATTGTTTGACATGGGCAAAGTGTCCGCTGTGTATTAAAAAATATGGCCTTGGTGCAATCGTAGTGTTGCTTATCTTTTCACTAACTGTCACTGATGATAAACAATAAAAGATAAAAATAAGAAACGCTGTACATATACTAAGAACTAAAAAAAGCTAAAATCTAAAGAGCCAAATAAAACTATGCAAAACAAGAAAAAAACATCGAACTAATATCCGCCGCTCGTGTAACGCACTGGGAGAGAGCTCGCGCGCCTGGCAGAAATGTACCCACAATGCTCTGCGCGTCCTTAGCTGTGACCCTCTTCAGTCGCTGGGCGACGAGCAAATTTATACCCCAGCTTGACAGTCTGAGCACCCAGCTATAGTGCAGACTAGTGAGCTATTTCGAGTAGTGGTATACCGGATACTAGACTTAAAGCAATTTAAACAAGCAATTTTGGAGGTTTGGTTGGGTTTATTTATTCTTACATTCGTGGCCAAAGGCCAAATTACCGTAAAAATTTACAAAACATTACATTTACAAATAAGTTACTAAATTATTTTAAAAACATTAAAACAGTTACAATCAAGTCAGCACAAGAACATTAAGTTGATGAACATTAACAACGACAAACTTTAAAAAGTATGCCAGGGGAAGAAGTACATGTAAAATAAACGTAACACGAAAATTTAACGGCCTGTAAATAATTACAGTCTACCTGTAGTATGGAACCAATTAATTGAAAAAGCTAGCAGGAAAAAAGTATAAAAGCATACTGAATGTAAGCACAAAACCAAAGCAGTAAGAAAGCACACAAAATGCATAGTACAAAAATTAAAACAAAACAAACGAAATAAACAGTTACACGACTGGAGTGACTATTTAACTATACTCAGAGAGGGACTATCAATGACCGTGTGGGGCAGGTCATTCCATTCCGTAGCTGTCTGGACAAAATGAAAATATTTGAGACAATCAGTTTTAGCAAAGGGAATACAGTGTAGTTAATTTCAAGCTCTGATCTTTTCGGCTAATTCGTGAAGGTGGAGCAAACTTATTAATAACATTGACATTAATAATGTTATTCACAATTTTATAGCAAAGCCCAAGGCGAAAGAGTTTTCTTCTTGTTTGAAGACTTCTCCAGCCAAGTCGAGAGAGCAATGAATCATAGCTTGAGTCCCAAGCGCTGCACATACATGTACATGTATATCTGACGCATTGATTTTGGATATGCTCGATGATGTCTGAATGGCTACGTCTATACGAGTCCCAAGCCGTGCAATAGTATTCTACCTGGGGCCTAATCAAGGAATTAAGTTTCCAACGCTCGGACCAATCACAAAGCGAATTTAAATCGGTCTGCTATTAAACGCAGGAGCTGGCTTTTCAATTACCTTGTACCCTGTCATGGAAATCACAGCCACATAACATGTTTACAATTCATTTCCGTCATCAGTTTGTCACGTCTCGAAGCCGGATGATGGCTTCAATTAAGCATCACGTGCGTGTGTGCCACTGATTTCAAAATCATTCCTGGGATAATCGGGACGAAGGTCGCCTCAGGTTCATGACTGGATTGATCCCCTGTTGTGCACGCCACAACATGAAATTCAAAACTGTTTTTTTTCTTCTGTGTATGATATGCATTTTTACCACCGAGGCTGGGTATCTACAACGTGCGCTGTAGAGGGCTTCGTTATTTTTATCCGATGGGATCGGGGATTGTACAAAAATGTAAAATGATTCTACGAAACATTATCCGCTCAGAACTGGGCCAAAGATGGCGCAAGGAGCTTCTTTGGTCGAAACTGTACTTCGCTCTTACGGTGGGTCACAAACGGGTATGAAATGCACGCCTTACGGTCGCGTTGCTGCCAGCAATACGGGCAATTCACAATAGCGCACCACCAAGAATTTGCAGCACGTTGGCCAATCATAACGCGCGAAATTTGTCGACCCTTTCCAAACGCGCACTGGGTCGACAAATTTCGCGCACTGTGATTGGCCAACGCGTTGCAAACTCTTGGTGGCGCACTATTGTGAAACGGCCGTATATGAACACTCCCGACCATGCTCCTTTCAACCGAAGAGGGTGTGCTTCTGCTCAAGGTGGTACCATAAAGATCATAATTAGGACTTGAGGGGACATGACACCGGGCACGTAAAATTGTCCCATAACTCACGAACAACTCTGAACCTCCCAGACGCCTACGTGTGAGTATGAAACGCGCACGAGCGCCCTGAGACGTGACGCGCATCTATGTTGATGACGTCAATAAATCAAAACCGGACCAGACAACATGAGCGCGTATCCTCCACAGACATATCGACGCATAGACCGCCATGTCCTATTCAAAAATACAGAGGGTTTTCGTGATCTGTGCAGCACCCGACTAAAACCAAAACTATGGGCTAATTCACCCCTCGGTATAGGGAATTTACGCAAAGTTGAAGAATTCCAGCCATAAAATTCTATGAAGCCGTTTTTTTATTGTAAAAAACCCTCTATTTACTTAATCTGGCCCCTAGGAACTCAAAACAAGGCGGTTGTAACAGTTGAAAAGAAGAGATAGCAGTAATGAAGAGCAAAAAAGGTGAACGTATTTGGAAGCACAAATACAATACAAATAAACAAATACAAGCAATATAAGTGCGCGTAATGGGCACTGAACGCGCTGTCATCCACCGTTCCGGCCATTGTTTGCCCTTTCTTTTCAAAATCGCGGTTATACGCGCAAGACCGGCGGTCTATGCGTTTAAATGTCTTTGGTATCCGCCCCGAGCTGAAGTGCACCCCCAATCGGCGAAAAGAAAGACAGGTGGTTACAAACGGGTTCTTGCACGCGTACTGCGTGTAGGCAAAGACCATACATGCCGGAACATAGGCTGCGTCCGAATCTGTTGTCTAGAGCTAAATCTAGGTTTTCATTCCATGGGAGATGCGTGGAGACGCGCAGACAATAGACCTAGTCGTAGCTCTGGAATCCCGTTTCGGACACGGCCACAGTTAGGGGTACTCAGTGTGCTCCGCGTCAAACGCGCACATACTTGCGCACCTTATGGCGCGTCTATGCAGTGAGTACATTGATCTCCATTGTAGTGAGTACAAAAAACACGCCCTCTTCAGTCTCGCTCGGAGCGGATAATAGGGAGGTTTAGGCCCTGTCCGATACGGGCTTCCAGAGCTACGGCTAGGTCTATTGTCTACGCGTCTCCACACATTTCCAATGGAGCGAAGACCTAGACCTAGCTCTAGACAAGAGATTCGGATGCAGCCTTATTAGTTGCATGTTCTACGTGAACGCGAGCGCGAAAAAAGTGTGGACTCTCGCGGGCGTCATTCTTTCGTGCGTAGGCCTATTGTCTCTCACGTACGGGTTGTTTGAGCACGGACGTCCAATCCGCGAAACATGGCAAGTTCACGTTGGATCAAAACGTGAGAAACTGCAACTGTTTTGGAAGGTTTAAATTGTGCATTGAACATTCGCTGATACGAAATGGACATTTTTGAAAAGTGCACAGGTTATGCAGTTGGGATTTTTTCATGCTTGGTTTATGATGATTCCGATCACACTTCTTTTGAGAGATTTACCAGATGTGATTGATCATTTGTCCTTTTATTGAAGTGTTCATTGGAAGATGTACCTTTTGTTCGGGACGCGCATCTAAACTTCAAGCAAGCATTTGACGCCCGCGCACCCACGCGCGAATAAAATATTGTCGCGTTTGCGTTCACGTGATACGCGCATCTAATTCCCTAAAACTAAGTGTGTTAACATGACAGTGTAATAAAAAATGTCGCCCTGTTCACTGGGGCTAAATTTCCTCAACGTAAAGAATAGGCCTGTCATCTTTAGCTGTACAATTATAATCTCTATGGGCGGTTCATTACTCGTTACCATAATGCTGAAAAGGCTCTTTGCCCAGATTTGCAGGCGTATGGCCCTATCTTCCTTTCGCTTGGACAATACTATTCCCTTCCCCTGAGACAAAAAAAAAAAAAAAAAACACCGAGATTGCGTTGTACAAGGCTAACCCACCCCGGCTCAAGTGAACCCTCATTGGCAGAACTCTGAGGGACAGGCTGATTGGAACTTTTTTGGCCGACTCGCGTAAACGCCAGGCACACCCATGTTTTCCAGTACTCGACTTCGTTTCTGTCTCAGGCTTCATCTTTTTTTTTTTAAACCACCCGAAACATTGAGGTTTCCACTGGACTGACGCGATAGATTTCTGGTCATCTTATTTTCAGTGTTTATTTTCTTAAGTCAAAAGATTTTCTGTGCTTTTCTGTTCATGCCAAGGCAAATTTCCAAATTCATGAAGTAAAATAAAGGTGCTTTTTCAAGGGCTGTTGTAAAACGGGGAGTCGACCCCCTCCCGAAAAAAAATATAGGGAAAACAAAACAAGAGTTCAAAGTGCAGCAATGTCGCTGTAAACAATGTTTATATGTATACTGTTTTACCATCGTTTGCGCTTGTCCGCAAAAATGAGATATGAAAAAATCTCCGGCGTGATCCCTCCTCCGGAAAAAATTCCTGGATCCGCCCCTGGAACAGTGTCATCTTTGCATGACATATTCACCCCTCCGTTGTCCCCAAAGTATGGACATTTTAAAATGCTTCCAAAAAGTGTACACCGTGAAGGTAAACTTAGGATTTCTAGATTTTGAAATAGCTCGTTTGAAAAATCCTAAAATCAGGAAAATCCTGACAATTCTCACCCCTGTACTTTTTTTATTTTAAAAAGTTATTCGCCCCTTATTATTATTATTTGTCTCAGAGCGGGGGTTCCATCCCCACCCCCCGATCCGCACCCATGTTAAGTGTACAGATTTTTCTGTATAAAATATTTTACTCATTGAAAACTTTCCGAAAAGGGTTGCTCACTGGATAATGCAATAACTTTACACAATGGATCACCGGGGAAGAGATAGTCCGGCCATGAAATATTGAGGTTTTCCCAATTAGAGCGACATCACAGTTTGCGTCACAAATCATCGTCATATTTGCATTATCATATCACCGAAAGGGGCACCAAAATGCCTTTTGACTTAGGAAAGCAGAAAATGAAAATCGGATGAAAAGAAACCAAAGGGCCATTTTTAAAGGTTCTGGTTAAAATGCAGTGCACAGACTTGTCATTATTTTGATGAGGCGACTTTCATCCTGTTGGACTTTTGACACTTGGAGCGAACAAAGTCGTGCTGCATGACGAAAAACGATTTGTTTACGCCTAGTTGAAGCCATGTATATGGAAAATCGTTTTAAGCCACAGAGTTGCATTAAATTACAGCCCTGTTTATAACACAGTAACATGCATCTTCTCACAGGGTTTTCCATGGAGGGTGAATTAAAAGCATCGCACGATATATTGCTCTCCCTCAACATTCACCTGTCGGTTTTGCCGTCTAGTTTTTTCTTTTATATAGGCCTACATGAATTTATTATTTTAAATTACACTGGCAAGGTCAAGTAGACTGAATAGTGGCAGACAGGGGGGGGGTGATTGGAACATAACCACTTCTGTGAGCGGGCACAAGGGAACAAACAATACTAATGTTCATGGGTAATTCCAGAAATTATGTGTCGATTTACCGTGTCCCTGTCATATCTGACTACGATTTTGTATGTTCAGAACACCTTCTCTAATTTCCATGAGTGATGAATTTATGCAAATTACCTGCCAAACAAATAGTATTAGTTTGAAATCAATTCCAGTGAATTCCATGTCAAATAACGAAGATCAGATAAATAGACGGTCGGACAGACTGGCTGACTGATGAATAACTAACTGCTGACCGATTGACCGAACGAAGTTAAAGTCGTCAGTTGGGGACTCTAATCAACGGGTGAATGGTTGTGGGTATGTGCAGGCGTGGCCCGCATACAGTGTGGACCTCTGCACAAAGAAGTCCACACAATGTAGGGTAGGCTGGCGTTGTGTGGACTTGCACACGTCCACACAATGTTTTCCCCTCTCTAAAAAAAGTTTCTGAGGTATTTTGCGGTCAAGGTTATCTGTGGCAAAATGAAGAGGCACAGTCCAGGAAATCATCATCAAAAATGCAGCTCGCAGGAGTTATCCAAGTTGGAGAAAAGGGAGCATTTTCTCGAGTTTCCTTAACCACAGGAGAACAAAGGAATGTCCACACTTTGTATATAACTCAGGAGTGCTTGGACACACAAGGGTGAGCCACCTTTTCAAGCCAATTAGTTTATTTGGCTTAAAAATCTGAACAATATTTTATTTTACAACAGTTGGAATAAGATGCACATACACAAAAGTAAGGCTCAAATCTCCCCCCAAATATATATGTGCGTGTGTGTCGAATAACAATAATAAAATTAACAATCAAATTGGTACAAAAAAGTGAAGACCTTCAAGTCTTTGAATATTTCCCCTGAAACATAACACCCCGCGCTCAAGTTTCAATATTTCTTGTTAAAGTCTGATAGACTGATGAGTCAGTTTTAAAGTTAAATAATTGAAGAAACTGACGACACTACTGTGCGGTTACTTCTTCGTCTGAATCAAATTCCACATCTTGGTCTTGTACCCAGCCTCCCCTCCAGTCAGTCTTCCAACCAGAACTGCAAATAAAGACAGGAAAACTGCCGCTGTTAACAAATACAAACTGAAGTCTGGTTGCTGTGCTAAAGGCAAGGATGGTGTGGTGGTCATATGCACAGTCTCATTGTCTCTAATGGGCATACAGTTGTGTTCAAAATTATTCGTGCCCTTTGGAAAATAACATACTTTTCCAAATTCTTCATTTGTAAAAGCTATTGTTGATACTTCAAGTATATCTTTTGTCTATTTGTTAAAATACACAAACCCCCATGTGTGTTGGCTGAACTTCACTTGCTTATTAACAGATACGACTCGGGTTTCTTTTTTACTCCTGGTCAAACTTATTCATGTTACTATTATGTGGTTGCCACCACCATCAAGTATGGTGGCGGCAAACATAACGTTATGGGG
>NW_019091440.1:630646-650712 GCF_001949145.1 Acanthaster planci
TATAGCCAGGAGACCATCCAACCTGACCCAGCTGGAGGCTCTCGTCAAGGAAGAGTGGGCCAGTATCCCACATACAGGAGACACACAGTTATAGGGACCGTCTAGAGGCGGTCATCAAGAACGAAGGCTACGCTATTTGACTATTAAGAAAAGACAATGGACAATGTAAACCTGTGGCATGAATAATTTTGACCAGGAGCAAAAGAGAAACCTGGGCCTTATCTGTTAGTATGAATGTGAAATTTAGCCAACACATGTGCGGGTTTGTGTATTGCATCAAATTGACAAAAGATATAGTGAAAGTAAGAACATAACAGCTTTTGCAAAAGAAGAATTTAGGAAAGTATGTTATTCTCCTACAGTTTTGAGCATAACTGTATGTACATTGTATCAAACCTACAGAATAGCAGATTGTCAGGCGCAGAAGGGGGGGATTAACCTCCCCTATCCATTGCCATTTCTTTTAAGCGGCTGATGTCTAAATGTTGCAGGCTCTCCTGAAAAGCATTCACCCTGTTGTGATCTTATTTTGCGAATTCGGTTCAGGATAAAACACGAGGATTTACTGGATTCAACAACAGTACCAAATACTCTCAATGCCCCTCATGCAAACCCCCCCCCCAAAAAAACAACTGTGAAACCTTTCCCCTGCTGTATGCACCCCTGGTTGTTGACTCTATATGAAGTCATTAAAGTCACATTGAAAGGTACTAGCAGAAAACTACATGCACATGCTGTAAACATGAAATTGGATTAGGGGACTGGATTACATTGAAATGTACCGGCCCCAAAACAAGGACAGTCACATGACCTGGAACATATTTTGCTTCGATTAAAGGGTTCTTTCAAGGTCGAAATGAGGCACCAAATGTATTTGCCAAAAATCATGTGACTGATTTTTAGTCCAAAGCTGAGACAGGATTGTGGGCAGTGCTTTTTCTTGTAACGTGCACCTGTGTTCCCATATCAAAGAATACAAATCAAGTTTTTGTGTAAGTGTGTTAAAGGTAAATGTTACCTGGTGCTTTATAGCTTTTCGAGTTTATGCTCATGAGCACTTCCATCGTTTTGATCCAAAACAGTGAAGTCATCCCTTGAAGAAATCTGTCACAATGTTGCACTGATGTGTGCACAAAAGGTGGAATTTTCAAAATTCTTTTCTGGCCTAAATGTCCGTTTCTTTTGGGATTGATTGTTGCGTATAAGGGCATGGCAATGGACTACATGTAAATGTATGAACAATCCTGTCTCAGAATGTTTCGAAAAAAAAAAAAAAACCTGTAAACTAAACAGTTTCTTCCCTGACTGACATCACAGAAACGGAACCCTCAGTTGTCCATTAAAGCACGGACAATTTCAAACGCTGGAAAAAGTGCACTTTTCAATACTTGTACCCAAACACGGATATAAAATGCAATTTTCATACAAGGAAAAGGAGTGTAAAATTGCACGTGCGAGAACAGTTCATCGCCTTTATAAAGAAAAGGGGCCTGCCAGGGGCAAATTTCATAGAGCTGCTTAAGCACAGAAGTTGCTTCAGCATGGAAAGAACCTTGCTCAATAAACAAAGGTTACCAGCTCAAACTCTATGTGACTGTCATGCTAACCAAAACCAGGTAAAAATCACCCCAAAACAATACACATCCCAAGAAGTTTTGGATCTTAAGAGAAACCCAACTGGAAAAATAAAAGAGTTTGAGTAGGAGTCTGGTTAGTGACCGTGCACCATTCCCAGGGGTGCACCGCCTGGTGAAACGTCAGGAACAAACACAGTCTGCAATGGAATTACTGATACGTGCAAATTTCGTGCGATCGGCGGGGCAGTCCACCTGTTCCCCCCCCCCCAATACTCTCCAAGATCCTCAGCTAGCTTGCTTCTGAAGACGATGGATTGCTGGAACTTTTTTATATATATTGTAGAGTAAGGAACAGACGAAGTCTAAATTTGGGGACAGGTCTGTCTGAAACCAACTACACAAGACCTGGGTATGGTTTTTCATTGCAAAACGCGGAAAATCACCTATCCGCTAGGAGCGGAACAAAAGCGGGGTTGTTTTATTGGTACTCGCTGCACAGTCGCGCCACGAGGCGCGCAAGTATATGCGCGTTTGACGTGGAGCACGCTGAGTACGCGTAACTAATTACCGGTTCGTAAGTGACTTCGTCAGAAAGGCGGACGCGCCACGATTTGCAGGCTTCCATTGGACGATCGCTGAAGTTGCGC
Organism: Acanthaster planci; assembly: GCF_001949145.1. The sequence continues at coordinate 632,871 of NW_019091440.1, forward strand.
GTTAACTTCCGGTTCCGTGGTTCTATGTAAACAGCCATCAATGCATGTAACTCTATGTGCAGTGCACGTGCAGTTGTCGTGGTTTAAACTGAAGTGACGTCACACTTACGAACCGGATGGTCTTTGCGTACACGCAGAACGCGTGCAAGAACCCGCTTGTAACCACGTCTTTCTTTCGCCGATTGGGGGTGCACTTCAGCTCGGGGCGGCTTACAGGCTAAAGGGTGCATTCCACCAATGGTTGTATTTCTGCGCGTGAGCTCATTAATATTTTGTGATTCCACGGGGTTTTTACAATAAGACATGCTAGAAATATTTCTATAAATCCCGAATTTGGGACTGATAATTTCCAGTTCGGGGTATTTCTTTCACAAAAAGCCCCAAAATGCGGACTTATTTTGGATAGAAGCGGGCGGCTACATTCAGAAATGAGCGCTTAGTTTTACTGATGGGGGATATCTTCCTTGAAAGGCAAATAGAAAAAGATTTTCGTGGCTAACCCCCCTGAAATTTAAACGAAAAGTTATCTTTTGGCCATAATCTTGAATTTCCAGTAAAAATCGGAGGCCAACCTCTTCACGAGAGTCAACAGGTGGCGCTATTTCGGTTCGATTTTGCACTGTTTTCTATGGGCGCATATTTGGTGCTGTACAGCCTAAAGGATGTAGCAATCGGGAAGAATCCCAGATACGGGCGCCAGTAATTCTTGCGAATTAGCGTAATATGGCCTAAATAGAACAGCATACCAGTGCGGTGGGTTTGTGTAGTTCTTGTGTAGTCTCTGTTATTTGGAACTGCCGATTATTAAGAGCTCATTTGAGATTTGGGGAGGATTGTCAAAGGACAGTCCGGATTATCTAAAAAGAACTGGACTATATTAATATAACATAATCATTAATATTAATTGAGGAACCGGAGGAACCAGTCATTTGGGAATCAGGGAAGCTGAGACTTGAGGGGATTGCATGCCGTTTGTTCCATGCCCGTTGGCGTAGCTGCAGATATATTTCAGAGTGGACATGAGGTTCTACTCGGCCGAAGACATATCTCGCGATATGCCAGACGTTGTAAGTTATCATCGCTGAATGGCGAAGATTTAAACTATCCATAATAGTATGCCAAGATGAGAAGGGCGACTGTATGATGGGTAATACCATTCAGACTGTGTCCATCTCGGCAAGAAAAATAGTAAGGACTTGCTGGGCAAGGAGTCATAGTGAGCCCGCTTGAACAACACATGCAGCGGGGATGGAGCCGATGGGTTTAGGGACGAAGCAAAACTGCAATCAATTAGGACAACAAAATTAAGTCAGAAATGTTGTGTCGAGTAGGTTCATGGGAAGACATGTCGTGGTTTTACAAGGGACGAACCAAAACTGCAATTAAACGTTAAGCATAAGGGTATACAAATTAATGTAGGTGACAGCCTTATTTGTGTACAGAATGAGAAGGAATTTCTTTTTTATAGATTATGTGACAAGGTGCTGTATACAGTGGGAGTGGAACTCTGTGGATATGCCAGCGCGCTGCAGCGCAGGTGGATTCGCCCAGTGGAAGTGGAATTCTCAGGATGAACTGGTGAAGACAAAGTGGAGGTGGTATTCCGTGGTTACATCAGTGGAGTAATTACAGAGGTTGTATTTGCGTGTACAAGAAAGGGGAACAACTGGCACATTCGTGGAAGTGGATCTCTGTGGGTACAGCGTATATTTTTTCAAGAGCTTGCCAATGCTGAAAATACATATGGTGTATGATTCTCTTTTTAAACAAGTTTTAACTTAAAGCTCTGAAATGTCACACCCACATAATGTATCACAGGATCTGAATGTTTAGGTGTAAACTGACATTGAAAGGTATTAGCAGAAAAACTACATGTACATGCTGTAAACATGAAATTGGATTAGGGGACTGGATTACATTGAAATGTACGGGCCCCAAAACAAGTACAGTCACATGGCCTGGAACATATTTTGCTTCGATTAAAGGGTTCTTTCAAGGTCAAAATGAGGCACCAAATGTATGTGCCAAAAATCATGTGACTGATTTTTAGTCCAAAGCTGAGACAGGATTGTGGGCAGTGCTTTTTCTTGTAACGTGCACCTGTGTGCCCATATCAAAGAATACAAATCAAGTTTGTGTGTAAGTGTGTCAAAGGTAAATGTTAGCTGGTGCTTTTTAGCTTTTCGAGTTTATGCTCATGAGCACTTCCATCATTTTGATCCAAAACAGTGAAGTCATCCCTTGAAGAAATCTGTCACGATGTTGTACTGGTGTGTGCACAAAAAGGTGGAATTTTCAAAAATTCTTTTCTGGCCTAAATGTCCGTTTCTTTTGGGATTCATTGTTGCGTATAAGGGCATGGCAATGGACTACATGTATATGTATGAACAATCCTGTCTCAGAATGTTTCGAAGAAAAAAAAACCTGTAAACTAAACAGTTTCTTCCCTGACTGACATCACCGTAGAAACGGAACCCTCAGTTGTCCATTAAAGCACGGACAATTTCCAACGCTGGAAAAAGTGCACTTTTCAAAACTTGTACCCAAACACGGATATAAAATGCAATTTTCATACAAGGAAAAGAGTGTAAAGTTGCACGTGCGAGAACAGTTCATCGCCTTTATAAAGAAAAGGGGCCTGCCAGGGGCAAATTTCATAGAGCTGCTTAAGCACAGAAGTTGCTTCAGCATGGAAAGAACCTTGCTTAATAAACAAAGGTTACCAGCTCGAACTCTATGTGACTGTCATGCTAACCAAAACCAGGTAAAAACCATTCTAAAACAATATACATCTCGAAAAGTTTTGGCTAGCAACCTGATTTGTCAAGCAAGGTATTTTGCACGCTTAACAAATTTTTGCTTAAGCAGCGCTATGAAATTGGCCTCTGGATCTTAAGAGAAACCAAACTGGAAAAATAAAAGAGTTTGAGTAGGAGTCTGGTTAGTGACCGTGCACCATTCCCAGGGGTGCACCACTTGGTGAAACGTCAGGAACACACACAGTCTGCAATGGAATTACTGATACGTGCAAATTTCGTGCGATCGGCGGGACAGTCCACCTGTTCCCCCCCCCCCCAATACTCTCTAAGATCCTCAGCTAGCTTGCTTCTGAAGACGATGGATTGCTGGAACTTTTTTTTAAATATATTGTAGAGCAAGGAACAGACGAAGTCTAAATTTGGGGACAGGTCTGTCCGAAACCAACTACACAAGACCTGGGTATGGTTTTTCATGGCAAAACGCGGAAAATCACCTATCGCCACGAGGCGCGCAAGTATATGCGCGTTTAACGTGGAGCACGCTGAGTACGCGTAAGTAATTACCGGTTCGTAAGTGACTTCGTCAGAAAGGCGGACGCGCCACGATTTGCAGGCTTCCATTGGACGATCGCTGAAGTTGCGCGTTAACTTCCGGTTCCGTGGTTCTATGAAAACGGCCATCAATGCATGTAACTCTATGTGCAGTGCACGTGCAGTTGTCGTGGTTTAAACTGAAGTGACGTCACACTTACGAACCGGATGGTCTTCGCGTACACGCAGAACGCGTGCAAGAACCCGCTTGTAACCACGTCTTTCTTTCGCCGATTGGGGGTGCACTTCAGCTCGGGGCGGCTTACAAGCTAAAGGGTGCATTCCACCAATGGTTGTATTTCTGCGCGTGAGCTCATTAATATTTTGTGATTCCTTGAAAGGCAAATAGAAAATGATTTTCGTGGCTAACCCCCCTGAAATTTAAACGAAAAGTGATCTTTTGGCCATAATCTTGAATTTCCAGTAAAAATCGGAGGCCAACCTCTTCACGAGAGTCTACAGGCGGCGCTATTTCGGTTCGATTTTGCACTGTTTTCTATGGGCACATATTTGGTGTAGTACAACTTAAAGGATGTAGCAATCGGGGGAAGAATCCCAGATATGGGCGCCAGTAATTCTTGCGAATTAGCGTAATATGGCCTGAATAGAACAGCATACCAGTGCGGTGGGTTAGTGTAGTTCTTGTGTAGTCTCTGTTATTTGAACCTGCCGATTATTAAGAGCTCATTTGAGATTTGGGGAGGATTGTCAAAGGACAGTCCGGATTATCTAAAAAGAACTGGACTATATTAATATAACATAATCATTAATATTAATTGAGGAACCGGAGGAACCAGTCATTTGGGAATCAGGGAAGCTGAGACTTGAGGGGATTGCATGCCGTTTGTTCCATGCCCGTTGGCGTAGCTGCAGATATATTTCAGAGTGGACATGAGGTCCTACTCGGCCGAAGACATATCTCGCGATATGCCAGACTTTGTAAGTTATCATCGCTGAATGGCGAAGATTTAAACTATCCATAATAGTATGCCAAGATGAGAAAGGCGACTGTATGATGGGTAATACCATTCAGACTGTGTCCATCTCGGCAAGAGAAATAGTAAGGACTTGTTGGGCAAGGAGTCATAGTGAGCCCGCTTGAACAACACAAAAAGCGGGGATGGAGCCGGTGGGTTTAGGGACAAAGCAAAACTGCAATCAATTAGGACAACAATATTAAGTCAGAAATGTCGTAGGTTCATGGGAAGACATGGGAAGGGTTGGGGAATGCTTGGCGATTCACAATAGTGCGCCACCAAGAGTATGCAACGCGTTGGCCAATCACAAGGCATGAAATCTGTCGACCCTTTCCAAATGCACATTTGGCATGTTTGGGTTAAATGGAGCACATGGATGTCGGTCGGTGTCGGTGATTGGTATGTTGACAGTTGAGTGTGGAGGAGGGGGGGGTAGATGACCGTTGCTCGACAAGCTGGGAGGGAAGTTATAAGTGTGCCCAGACGCCAGGCGGCAAGCCTCCAATATGAATACAGAAATAATACACAGTAACAGAAAAATGAGCCAAAAATGCCTTCTTGTAAGTGGACTATCGCGACAACTCCATGATTTTGTTTAACCTGTTGGACAAAATTCAAAAGTGGTTTTTATTTTCAACAGAAATGAAAGTCTAATAGTGAAAACCGCTGGCATCGGATGAGTGTCTGTGATACTGTGGGTGCATCGCAGTTACCAACAAGTACCCTGAATGCAGTCATCCTTGAAAGCATGATGCAAATCTATACCCTTTGTTATGCCGGTTCCGTAAGTAAATGTAGGTCAGTGGCTCTGAGGGTCGGCCAGCCCGAGCGCGCCTTGGGGTGCGCCGCGGCTGGCGGAGTAAATTTTTTTTTCATGGTGCCTTTAATGCGGGTAGAAGTGTTTAGGGTTCCTATTTTTCTTGCACGGGAGTCTTCTCTTACTCAAAAGTGACCCTATTAACTCTTGACTCATTCTGAGGCATTACGTTGAGCCACAAGCGAACGCCAAACCGGTGGATTTTGCAGGGCCCATTGTTTTCAGCCTTGAGCCCAAATTCTTGCTAGCATGGCACTGGTGCCGGTTGGCCAGCAGAGGGTGCCAGCACGGATCCAGGGTGGAGCCATATCGCTGGGGCCCCCCCTGGTCCGCGAGGGAGACTCGTTGCTGGAGGGTGCTGATTGCAGTAAGGTTTGGAGGTTTGTAAGAATGCAGTAACATTGGTGACAAGCTCAAGCAAGAATAAATGGCCTTGCATCCCTAGAACCAGAGAAAAAAGTGTCTGACAATTCCACCTTCTGTCGGCTAGATTCCTTAGTCGGTCTGCATCAGGGAAATTTGCTGGTGATCTGGGGAGACATGTTTCTCGTCTTACCTTGTCAGCTTCAGGTATTTCTCCCTGTCCGCTCTTCTGGTGTCATCCCTAGGGTTGCGGCATTTCATCGACTCGCCTGTTGGTTTGGAGACTTTCCTCTCGGCACGCTTTGATAAGTCTCTACTGGGAATGGGATCCCTTCGCTTTGTACCCACATCACATGTCAAACTACCCGAGTCCCTTAATACCATTAAGCTTCCAGCCACGGAAGATTTAAACTGTAGTGGTTCTCTTGTAGAGGTGTCACCCAGCTTGGTGGTCAATGACGGCCTTATCTCGCAGCCACTCTTGTTGGCCGATCCAGTGATTGGCTGAGGTACTGGGAGTGCCTTGTGCCTCTGATGTTTCGGTACGTATGGCTTCAGCTGAAATGATGCCGGGTGTCTCTTCTCAGTGACTGTCAGTGGCTCTTCCACGCTGGCTGCATTTTGACTGTGTAACATGATTTCTGTGCTTCCCTCCAATGTCGGGTATGATGCTGCATCATTCCTGTGTCCAATGGAGATGGTGCTGTCACTCTGACCTTTTGTAATGTGGACGGAGGGGGAATCTGCCGCTGTTTCTGATTGATTACCGGAGGGCGGACCCCGATTCCCAGGTAGGTCGTCGGAGCAGGTCGCAGATGTGAGTTTCGGTCCTGAGCACGTTGAATCGTGCTGCCGAGATGTTTGTGACACTCTCTGAAAAAAGGACCCCGCTGTTTTGTCTGGCGTCTCCCTCCGAACACTGAAAGATATATTAAATGAGAAAACATTTCAAAGCTTTGGCTGTGAGTCAAGTTCATTGCCCGGCCTACCGGGCACACAAGTACCCTCTACGTGGTGTGCTCTAGTGGAAGATAAACCTGCAAAACTACATGTGACAGCAAATGAAGCGAACTTCAGGGAGAAAACAGGTCCGTCTGTCACCGACGCGCCATTTTTTGGCTTCTGCTGGCCACGGTCAATTTCAAACAATTTGTTTTCTTGAAGGGTTTGTACCGTCCTTGATAGTCCTGGAATTTATCATAGGTCCTTGAAAGAGCTTGAAAATTCACACTTTTATGATAAAAAGCATTAATTCATACAGAGTAATATGACGACAGAGGTTTAAGTTATAAGTCAACCAGGGCGATTGACGGGCTACTTTCACTGGTTACTTGGGTGGGTGTGGGGAAAAAAGTCACCCCCAGTAAGGGCCCATGTCTTGCAATAAGCCAACCATCTTACTTACTTTTAATTGGAGCGGACCAAGTGATCCAATACCAACTGATTTTACAAGTCTCCCATTAACCATTTAACCATTAATGTTGGTTGGATCTTGGTCCTTGAAAATGGGATTTCTGGACCTTGAAAGTCCTTGAATTGCCCTCGAGTGCACCAACCTGATTTATCATTTACCTGCAACTGTCTTGCTTTCTGCTCAATCCACTACACCCTTTGTAAGGAGCTGTTTTTAGCAAGGCATGATGGGTGGCTTTCCTGGTCTTTGTTAACAGTGGTGCAACATCTTTAATCTGAAAGGTATAAAGTCACACTGATAGATGTAGTTCGGTATTAAACGACTATTCACAGAGTGCATAGATGAAGCAATTGGAATTACTTCCATCGTTTTTTCATTGACAGAACCATCAATCCTAGAGCGATTTTAGGAGGAACCTTCCCGAATCCCATAAAATCCACCACTATGCAGCTACCATGTGGAACAGGCTTTGAGGATCCGAGCCCCAAGGGACATCAAGCCCATGACGTTCACCTGCCTAAAATCCCATCCTAACCTAGTCCTGGATTTTGAAAGGTACGACAGGCTTTACTCTGGTTAATATGCAGACAGCCTCCGTTTGATCAGGGTTCCTACACCTGAAGAACCATTAAATTCCATGACCAAATTATGAAAATCCATGACCCAGTAATGCAATTTCTTGGCATATTCAGACTTTTAAATTTTTTTATGCACATATTTCTGATAAAGGAAAACACGCACAGTGTTTGAAAAGTTCCATTACTTTTCCATGGCTTTAGTTACGTTTTACAAAATTCCATAACTTTTCCAGGCCTGAAAAAGAAAAACAAATTTCCATGACTGTTCCAGGCCCAGGAACCCTGTTGATTAATCGGTTCACGTACGCGCTGAAAATCATCTGACAATTTCTTACAATCCGCCAACCAGACTTACAAGCCTTGGGTGCCACCGGAATTTTTTTTGGGGGGGGAGGGGTTGGAGTAATCATCAGCCATAAACTGATAAACAATTAACAGTGGGAAGGGGTTCGTCTTGAGAGGTTGTTTTAAAAGCTAATAAGTGTTTTTCATCCTCTTTCATCGTTTGTAGTTTTGGTTTCTTTTGCTTTTTTTTTGTTTTACTTTTTATTTTTGAATTTTTTTTCCCTGAGAGGCCCCTGTCACAACACCCATGGTAGGTAGAAGCCATTCCTGTCACGTGCAAGTTATAAACAAACACGTTAAATGCTCTACGACTAACGACACGTTGCGACTGACAAAAATGCAGATTTCCCTTCAAGCATGAGAACAGCTATCACCAATGGCTCCTCCAGTCATTAGTCAATTTCTATTTGTTGTCAAGTTTCTTTCCTCCGGTTTGCTTGTTTTTGTCTTGTCTGCTAGGTGCCGTTTCTCACCTCTTCCTGCGATATTCCCCTCTGCTCTTGCTGTTTCAGGTAGAGCTGTTGTTTCCTTTTCTCGACTTCTTTCATCAAGTCCTGTTTCTTGGCATAGTAGCCCCTCACATCTACTCAAGAAAAAGACAGAATAAACTAGGCCTTTGCTGTGCGCCCGAGTACCCGCCCGTTGATATCAAAGCCAGGTTTCATATTGGGTACCCGGTTCCAAAAAAACCTGTAAACCCACGACCCTAGAATTAAAGGAAGAACTCTTGCTTAGCACTGCCAAATGCAGGGTGGAACAAGTCTTCAAATCACAAGGACCGTGCTGGAAGCATGTCGCTGCTGGAACATATGGTGAAGAGTAATGTACATTGACACTGACGGTGGACATGGGGCATACATGTACGCTGCTTTCAATGGATACTTAATTTTTTTCCAGATTTTTTTTTGTCGAGATATGCTGACAGTTTTACTTCATTTTTACAGGTCTGTCTTAATGACATCCTGAGGAAATTCCGAAATAATGTCGAGAATGAAAGTGAACTGTGGCCTCATTTTGCAGCAAGGACTTGGCGGTGCATTGGAATTGTCAATCAGTCAAAATTAAAAGCAGTTTGGGACTCACAGCTCTGATGCTTCTTGCCTTGTCGGTGGACCAACAACATGGCTATTGTGTCCAACACGGGCCGGTGGCTACATACGGTGCAGGCATACCTGTCGTAACAAATGCGTTTCCAACGTTAGCAAGTTATTAAAGCCATTCGTTTTCAACATGCGCATTCTGGTCAGTTTTGCAATTACGAGGGTTGCTCCAGAATCAAATTTTTGGGGCGGGGGATCGTAGGCTCTTTTGGAGGGGAGGGCAAAAATTGGGAAGATATCCATATACATGTACATGTACGGACAACACCAAGTTTCCCTTAAAATGTTACAACAGTCATCGGAAAGTCGTGACATGTCCTAAAAAGGACACAGGGGTATCAAGTGATGTCCGTATACGGAACTCTTTCCCCCAAATCTGATCATGTAATCTTTTACGGCCTGTTTAGGGGCTGATGCTACAATTTGGCGAGGAAGAGAACTGAAATAAAGGAAAACCAATTCGCCTGTCATTTTTTTTGGTGGGGGGTCCAATTGGGGGACCTCTTTGCCCCCTCCCCAGAACCTGCCCTTGAGCCACTAAGATGTAAGATGACCTTGCCTGGCATGCCTGGTATCGCCCTCTGTTTTGAACAACATACACTGTACGGGAGTCTCTTTGATAGCTGTTACCATTCACCGAGGTAGTCCTCAATGTCTAGCTGTGACTCCCAGGCCTGCCAACCTAGCCGTACTCCTTCCTGAGGTCAGGCATTACCACACAACAGATTAAAAGCTCTTAGATGAGCCTTCACTTCATTTAAAATGTTAATCTATTGTGTGGTAATGCCTGACCTCAGGAAGGAGTACGACTAGGTTGGCAGGCCTGGGGCCAATTTCATAGAGCTGCTTAAGCACAAAATTTGCTTCAGCGCAAATAAAACTTGCTTAAAAAACAAAAGTTACCACCTCAAAATCTATGTGACTGTCATGCTAACCGAAAGACAGGTGAATACCATGCCATAACAATATACATCACATGGAATTTTGGCTGGTAAGCTTATTTATCAAGCAAGGATTTTTCACGCTTAAGCAAATTTTTCGCTGCTTAAGCAGCTCTATGAAATTGGCCCCTGGATTGGATGTGATTTCACCTTCTTTCGGCAGCTTTCTCTTCCTAATGTTTGAGCTTCTTCAAACTAAGAGAGACCTAAGACTAACACGATCATCTTTGGCTCTGTGAACCCACACCACACACTGCTTTACCTTCCATTACTCATCAGCAATGCTTCATCCTCAGGTATGTCGTCGGCCAGCAGGTCTGATACACGGCGTTTCTGAAGAACAAAAATCCTTCGCTGTCAGGCACTACATTCACCATCACGTTCAATGGGTCACGCTATTTGGCGTCAACAAGCGTCAATGAGCGTCAACAAAGGGTCAACAATTTATTAAAGCCTATCTATGCAAAAATTGTATATTTACAATATTAACTAGGCACCAACATATCATATTCAATGTATCATATTTATCTAAAATGATATTTTGAGCATGAAATTGAGCAACAGAGTCGAGCCTGCTCATACTGCCCGACTGACTGCCATTTTCTTTTTTGTGTGGACGACAGAGAAAAGAAAGATGGCGGCCCGGATACATAGCAAAAAATGTTTGGTTTTCTTCAAGAATCTGGAAGCAAATTCGCTGTTTCTATTACACAGTGGCAGATGTTAGAGTCTCTAACATACGACAGAACCACTTTTAAATAGTTTGCTGGTATTTTCAAGTTGTTGATGCTTTGCTGATGCTACTTTGTACGTGTCTCTGTGGATGCTTGTTGATGCTAAATACCGGTAGCACAACCGCATTTAACAGGTCCGAGGTTTCTCATCTGCACAGGACAGCCAAACAGGTTGCATGGATGGTACTTGTGCATGCAGATTCAGCCTTAAATGTAGATGTGAAATTGTTGGCTGTTATCGATCAATCAAGCAGATATTTGCTTGATCACTTGATCTGCACCTGATCTATTGCTCTTACATGTAGGCATACATGTCTTATTGCATGATTTGGCTAATTTGGTTTGATTTGGCCAATAGGCCTACCCTTTTCTGCCAATTAGCGGCTGCAGAAGGTTGTTTTGAACAGGGGAAATAAAGTTGGAGATTTCATATGAGAAATTGATACTGTAACGGGAGTGGATATTTGACCGTGAACCACTGATTTGTTTTTGCATTTTTTGCAGCATGGCAAGTGAACATGTGCAGTCCAGTATTTCAGGCATGTCTGGGGACTTGGGCTTGGGCCCCTAGCTATTTTTCCTCGACCAGCAGACCTCGACAAAGTTAAACTTTGCGCGTGCAAGAAGGCCTGCGTGTGGAGGCCAAGTTTGCGCTTGAAACGCATGACACATTATGTAGTTGACGTAGCCTTAGGACTACATGTATGACTTGCAGGCCAACGTGATGTCCGAAATAAGCCTTATAGGCATGATAGGCCTACTCCGTGGCTGATTTTTCACAGCATGTAGCAAGGCATTGGCCCTTTTTCCTTCCCTTTGTGCAAAATCACTCATGCAGTAATCCCACGGTCGAGATGACGTCACTGAGTCTTAATTCCTCTCTCTGATTGGTCAATCCACTCAAAACTCAAAGGGGCAAAAAAAGTGTTGTGGTCTATAGGGAAAACCTGAATTACTGACTAATTTCTTAACTTTTACATCAAATAGGCCTATGCCTGAAATTTTATTGTTATGCACTAAGCCTATCATGCTTATCTCCCACACATACCGGCTGACCAACATGACTGAAAAGGTTTCAGTTATTTTCATCATGTTGCAGCAAAAAAGGAGGAAAACATGCCAATCCCTGTACAAAATGAATGAAGATCTACCCCTTTGCCCAAATATGAGTGCAATAAAATGGAACAACCTCCGACCGCGACAATAAACCTTTTCGACGTTCGCAATGCATAATGGGTTTGGATGACAAACAAGCGTTGCATTTTATGCAAGACCCTACGGGGGAAGTGAACCAGTCAAAAATCAAGTTACAGTTTTCTGCTAAATATTTTTTATGCATCTGCTCATCAACTCACATATGCATGCGTATTATATATCAGATTATATAAGAAACATTTTCAAATAGGTTTCCAAATGTTTTTAAGACCAAATCAAGCTCAATTGCCTTTTTTACGGGCACCAGTCATGCTACAGGCTGAAAATGAACGTGACTGGTCAAAGCGGGATGAATGAGCTACAATTCATAATTTGATTGAACACTAGAACATTAATATCCACAAAGTAGTCAAAGCACAGTCCGTGACAAAAAGTGGTGTTGTTGGAAGGGATTCTCCACATTTTCCTTCTCTGCCAAGCTTTAAACTTTGAAGTTTGTGAATATCTTCATCCCAAATCAATAATGCAACACTTTGTCAGCAGGGGTGGCTTGAATTGGAAACAGATTTAATGTTTTCTGGTACATTTCTCCCTTAGAGTTGTGCATAAAATGCATTGCATGTTTGTCATCCACACCCACATGACCCACAATGCATTGCAAACATCGAAAAGGTTTACTGGCGATAAGTCATTAGCCTGGTCTGGCACTACATGTAGCTCCACACGTAGGGTTGTAGTGGCTCTCTTTTGTGGTGGCTACAGATGAAAGACAGATTGTAAAAGACAGCCACTACAGCCCTATGTGTGGGGCTAGTTTGGCGCTAGACATGCCAGATGCATGCTCTGGTCGTCATATACATTGTTACATACAAGTCAACTTGTTTTGCTTAGCCTACATCAGTAGTAATAACTAATATGATGTATGATGTAGGTCGCTGCCTACCTTAAGCAAATTTAGCTGACTTTGATCATCTCCGTCCCTTTTAAATGACATCTTGAGGGAGAGGGTTAGATGTTCGTCAAAACACTCTTTGCTACACGCAAATTGGTTATTTCTTCCCGAATTTCCGCAAAATCCTTCTCCTTTTTTGAGACATAAACACGAATTCTAAGACATCGTTTGTCGCTCAGGGCGCGGCCATGTTTACCCACAATGCCTCTTGCGTCATCCGGGGTATTTTCATTGCGCACGCGCACTTGCAAAAACCCATGATCTGGTTGCGGTTCCCGCTGTTGTACTCCAAATTCTCGTAAGTAAATATCGCCTTTTGGACGAAATGTTTCAGTATTCTCCCTTGACTGTGTCAGTACTTCGTCAAATTTTATTGGAATATCTGAACTACTAAATAATTTGTTTTATTTTTGATGAGTTCATTGAAAGAATTTAAGTTGTTTCTCAACGTCATGGATGTGTATTCCTTATTGTAAACTTTTCACTTTTGTGTGGGCCTGGTCAGCGACATTGGCTAATTAAATTTAACGTCACACGCAGAGAACGTACGGCATAGTGTATTTCAGCTTGGGGAAATTCCTGTTTCGTTGTTAACAGTTGGATATTCATTCCACACTGACGTTATACAATAAGTTGGGGGGAAAGTAGGCCTAACTGTCAGTGTTGTTTTTGAAGTGATATTGACGAGGATCAGCTGGTCAGTCAGCAGCTAGGGGCTAGGTCTACTCCCGGACCCCAACATCATGTTCCAACCATGCCTACCCACATTTCGTTACTTATTTTCCATTTCGATCATGTCGATACAGGCCTAAGTTTAGATTTGATCAGACTGTGCAAAGCAAAGAAAAATTGATTTTAAGCAGGGATGTTTTGAGATGTTTTTGAACACGTGTAATGCAGAGCAATCTCTTATTATTTTGTGCACAAAAAAATTGTTGTGGAGTTTGACTGAAAAGCGTTCTTATTTGTCATGTTTGTAATTGTGCCTAACGTGTATTTCGGTAAATTAAATGCTGGCTTTACTTGAAATTCCAAAAGTTTTAAAATTATAAATATAAATAGAGAAGCTACAGCATGCAGAAAAAGACAAATTTTTATCACAAGTTCCTATTAAGAAGAATGAGATCCCAAAAGAATTGGCTATGCCGACTTAGCACAGAAGCCAGGCAACTGGACGGTTTGCCAACTCTGCTTGGGACAACTCGACCACTGAGACCACTAAACTGAAGGAACAACTCGACCGTGCACAAAGTCGTCATTTAAGACAAGTCGAATTTGACAAGGAGACAACTTGGCCGTGTGAGGCGTGAACATGTGCAGTGTCCTTGGCTGGCACAAGTGTGGGATGTTCAACCCAGTCGATGTGCTTGGGCATTTGCATGAGGCGTGTTCCGTTTGGACTCGACTCAGACGTGAAAGTGCAGGATAGGGCAGCTTTCACGGAGCTAGTAGGTGGGGTATATGGCGTCCTCTAGGACCACCACTTCTGGAGGGGTTGGAGAATTATCTTTCTCTTTCTTCCTTTCTTTTCAATTTTGAGAAAAGGTGTGAGCAAAGTGACAAACGGGTGACATGACTTTAAAACAAGGTAGAGATTTCAACTATTGGAAAGTTGTTCCAACCCCGATGACGTCAATAGATTACGCCAGGGTTTCCCCTGAGGTAGCAATGAATGTGAGCTGGTAAAAAAGGGAGGAAATTGAACTGGGCATTCAAGCGGGACACCAGTGTGCACACACGGTGAAGTCAAACTGAAAATCATGCTTGGCTGGGTTCGTGGAAAACACAAGCATTTTGTCTTCGAAATACTTGAAAAGTGAAAATGTACATGTACGCTCTACACACAAACACTTGCAGCAAATTTATTGACTGTGTACAATGTTGCTCATATCAAAGAAATCCTCACCAGGGGTTCCAGCAGTTTCAATCCATTTCAAGCTATGATTGTGTGATGTTCCTTATGCTGTTGTTAGACAGATATACATGTACTATGTTGTTGTCAGGGGGTTCTAATGCTCTAGACCGGTTCCCTGCCTTTCCATCATCGTTCACGCATCAATACTTCGAGAGACGGAATCCAGTGCGGCAGCACTGCATGCTCCACATGATTTCAAAAGTTTAGGAGTTGTTCCCGAATGTTTTGAAACTTGACGCAAAATGGCCTTCCACCCATCAACTTCACTTACATCTCGCCATACAACAAGAACAAATTGATAGACTGGGAAATATTGAAGAAAACGGATACATTTATGAGAAAAGGAATGCCACGGATCCCAGTGATATAATTTCATCTTTACACCAGCAAGGCGGCAGTATTGGCTAAAAAACTAGAGGTAACAAAAAGTCGTGAGGTGGGCTGCCTCGCGTATGAGAGTTGACAGGGGAAACACCGCTGCTGACTCCACAAAGAGGATCTCTGTATTTGGGTGGGAGCCGGCTCCACTCTGTCTTTTCCCCATAACATTTCAATGACTGATGATCAGTGGCTGAGGAATGGCATTGCATCCTTTCCAAATTCCCCCACTTTCCCCTGTATTTCATGACCCTCCTCTTTCCTCATACAAATGGGAAGATACGTGTACGTGTACACGTCACAACATACACAAGTGCGCTTACCAGGAAATCCTATTGTGCAACATGACACACATTTGTTTAGCGTTTCCAGAACAACTGTTTTTGTGAGCAAACTAAACCAAGAAAGACAAACTCTAGCTTCTGGAACGGCAACAGGAAATGATTTACAAAGGAAAAATATTTAAATTTCTATTTTTAAAACTGTGTACATATATACCCCATTGTTGAATGTAAACTTCCATCTTGTCAGCCGTCCTGTTATATTCAACAGCTGAAGTATAGATTGACAAATGAAGTGCAGTGGCTTTTAGCCTGTCACAGAACATTTGTGTGTCCAGAACAGGTACTGAAAATCTGTGTGATTCTGATTTTTATCTTCTAAGCATATTTGACATTTGGCAAACGCCCAAAGGTATATAAACATATGTACATGTATGTGTAGGTATTGCTTTTCTATTTTGTAGCTGTCAAGCAGTGTAAAGATGCTTGGTACGTGTATTTAATCCAGTCATCATTGATTGGCAGTCACACTTCAAGTCAACTGTCCTTTATATTTGTGAAAGTGCAGTTCTTTGTTTTAGAGTATTACTGAAAAATCCTTTATATAGGGTAATTTTTAAAAGGGATGATATGTGCAGGGGTGAGATTTCTCAGTTTTTCAGCTGATATCAGCTTTTTTTGTGGGATTTCAGCTTTTTTTCCTCCCTGGCTGTGTACAAAAGTGTAGGAGATTTTCACAGTTCAGCTTCTTTATGTTTTTTTTCAGCTGTTTTTATCATTGGTCAATCTCATCCCCGTTCATGGAATGGGAGTAAAAAACCTGTTTCTGATCTATCCAATCTTAGCGTCCGATCGAGTGGCTAATCAGAGTCCTGACATGTTCATGTAGGTCTTGAGGCATCTGCTTGCCGTTTGTCACGCAGTGTAAAAAAAAAAATTGACTACTCCTTGCAGACCTCTGTAAACTCATGCCCATGGTGCTGTCTGAGCCCATGGTATCTACACTGCCAAATGCTGGGGATGGGATTGTAAAGATTTAAATGCATGGATGTTAAAAGATTTGTGAAACGAAAGGGATTCTGTAACTTTGTAATTGAAGCAAAAACTGCCTGTCCTGAATAATCTTTACGTGTTCTCAGGACAGGTCTGGGTGGCTGGACGAGACAGTGAATGCCACAAGAATCTGAAATTTTTAAAAGTTGGTTTTCTTATCCATTTTTTTTTACTTTTCAGAGCCAGAAGTACTTTATAAAAGCACATTGTATTCCTTCTACTTTGAGGACTCCAAGAAAGAGAAAAACGAATCGCCAAACATGAAGCCAGAAGCAGCAGGCAACAACGTGAACAACATCCACGAACCAGATGATGTAAGCACTGTCCCTTTTGTATTTACCCCTAAAACTTCGTCTATTTGTTTGTTTTTTGAAACACCCCAGTTCCTCACTTTATTCACCTGGCAGGTCCCCTTGTTGCCCACAAATTTACCCAAATGATTTTTCAATTTACTGATAGCAAAAAAAATTACCAGAAGTCCAGTCGCAAAAAAGTGTACACATTGTGACGATTTGCCCAGTAAGTTGTTTTCTTGAGGTACATGTAGATATTTTCTCTGCCGCGTCAGGGTTGTCACTGTCATGGAGACTCCTGAAAACATTGTCCTGGAAAGTTCCGGGAAGATTGTGGGAAAAGTGGGAGAAGTGAGGTGGCCCGGTATCCTGTTGTCAGAGGGGACAAAAGCTGTGGAAAGGCCACAGAAATGTCATGGAAGTTGTCATATTTTAGTCCTGGAAAAGTCACGGAAATTGGTTTTTCCAGATTCCCGTGGGAACCCTGTAAGTACATGATTTTGAGGAGCTCTGTGGCATTGGGCCTACCTGTCGCTGTTTTTTGAAACGTTGCTGTTGGGTTCAAGACTCGACAACCCCCCGTAACACATATGTACTATGCACTGAGCTTGTTGTCCCTGACACAGTTCAAGTTGGAAGATCTCTGCATGAACACCTTGGTATTGATGTGGGCTCATCACTCGCTGATGGGCAAAGGGAGTCCGTGGAGGAACTGTAGATGGTGCCGTGTGATTAGACATGGCTCCGATGTACCACATCACTCATTATCGTCCTGTAATTGGCGCTAAATGCGCTGTTGGATGATCAGATACGTATCGCCTGCATGCACTAAGTACGCACAATTTTCATCTTAATGTGCACAAACCCGTAACCTTGTCATGTGCATTCTAAATGATTGCTAGCAGTGGCTCTCGGCTGTCTAGTCCCAAGCCCTACATAAGAGTATGTGCACTTCCAAAGAATTCATTTCATTTGCCAGAAGCGTTACTGTATTTCAGTATTAATTTGTAATTGCTGTGATCACTCTTCTTTTCTGTCGTCAGTGTCCCCTGTGCATGGAACCGCTGGAGATAGATGATATTAACTTCTTCCCTTGTACCTGCGGGTATCAGGTGAGTATGCCTGAAGTCTTTTACAGCATCCAGTCTGCCGAATTTTTAAACCCTAACCTCCTAGGCTCCTCACAAAATCCAACA
>NW_019091440.1:651425-663144 GCF_001949145.1 Acanthaster planci
TACTGGGCAGTTGGGGTTAAGCCAGACTGTTACAGGCACGAGTGCTTGCACTCCCCAACATTCGTCATGCACCGACAGGGAAATGAGCCTACTGTGCTAAGAAATGATGTCATTGATTACCTGTCGTTGCATTTGGTTTGAGACCACCACTCGACCGTATCAAACTCGGTGGTCCAGTGGTTGAGACGTCTGCACTTGCAGCAAGAAGTTGTGGGTTCGAATCTCACCTGAGCCGTCTTGTAATATTTTTGCAACTCATGGACCACATTGAGAAGACGGTGTGAATTTACGCGTTGGTTCCAAGGAAAAAAAACCTAGTATGAAATTGACGTCCCCACGCAAAACCCACATGATAACATTGTCATGCTGCTGCGGCTTTTCATTTCTGTAGATTTGTCGCTTCTGTTGGCATCGGATTCGCACAGACGAGAACGGCCTGTGTCCCGCGTGCAGGAAAGCCTACCCAGAGTGCCCTGCCGACTTCAAGCCACTGACAGAAGAGGAGTAAGTGTACAGCGGTCACAGATTGGTCAGTGTCGGGCCGTTCCATTCAGTAATCCACTGGAATCGTTTCCCAATTTGGAATCGGAATCACGATTCCACATTTTTTTGGAAGGTTCCAGCGTCCATCCTGGTGAATTCTGTTCATCTGATTCCAGAAAGGACCTAGCAAATACGGAAGGGACTCTGATTCAATTCCTGCACGCTGTTCGTTACTAATTAGAATTCCGATTTCAGAGAAGTGTTCAGTGGGAAATTAATAACCATTACGCATGTAACCTCCAAACAGGTAGCTTTCTTTTTATTCAAGTTATTTTTCACCAACAAAAATTGGAATCAGTCCCAAAAGTAATTCCAATTCCTGGATGGAGTCCCAATCAATTTCAGAAATCCCGGAAATGCCCGGGTACCAGTACTGCGGGCCCCTTGGACCTCCCCACTGCAGCTGATGCCGTCTGGATGGTATTCCAGACGCTTGAAACCTTCCAGTTGGTGGGGGGGGGGTTAAATGCTGCTGGAAACAAGCAGCATTTCCCCCTAGGGGCCGTAAATTGTTCAGGGTTGGTTGTGTGTGGTAAGGGCCGGCATCCTGGTCTGAAACTCCTGAACTGTCGCAGAGCAGGTGGACCTCGTTACGAGTCGCAGTTTGGCACGTTGTGTGCTGTGAGGAAAGGTTTAGAAGGCGAGCAAACATCCATATTTTCCACATGTGATGCTCAGGGGGTCCACATAGCCCCCCCCCCAAAAAAAATGGATCATGCACCCAAATTTTGTAAGGTTACATCTATGCAGAAATTCGTCCGTGCACATTTTGTGAGGCATTTGTTGCGACAGGCAAATAATTATACAGAGTGGACAGTTCTGGTCCACGTTAAGTCGTAATGTAATGAGGAATGATGCCAACTTGCTCTCCAGGTTGCAACGAATCAAGAACGAGAAACGGCAGAAGGACCACCAGAGGAAGCAGAAGATAACGGACAGTCGCAAACACCTCGCCAGTGTCAGGTAAAAGATGGACATTATCACTAGAAAACGCGGAGTGCCACTTTCACCAATTTTGTTGGAGCTCAGCGGGACGTCTAGAATTACAAGAGTTGCGTGGTAGCAGCCTGCTGTAGATCACCAAAGCGTGACGTCATTCTGAACCAGGGACTGTAGCGCAAACGAACGGAGCACGCGCGCATTTTGGTTCGCACGCTCCTTTTGCGCTAATGCCCTTAACACACAATTGTGCGTAAGGCCTATTCACTTCAGTACTATATCACAGATCATTGGTTGTGGGGCGTTCTATGGAAAGTTGCCACTGTTATGCCATAAAACACCTGTCATATGAATACCACTGTCATTCACTTTATTTTTCTCCCTAGCGCATAACAGCTGGCCATCCCGGAGTGTCTGCAAAAATTGTACAAAGAAAAATTGTAGGAGTTTTCTTGTTAATGTTTCATTTTTTTCTTGTGAAATTTGCATTGCAGAGTGGTCCAGAGGAACCTGGTGTTTGTCGTGGGTCTTTCCCAAAGACTTGCAGATACCGAGGTAAAGAAGGCTTCTTTCCTGGATTTTCACACCCACCAAAGTGATTCCAGGAAATTTATCTTAGACTAGCTTTTTAGTTAACCATTGCAGACTGTGAAAGGTACTAGCCGAGGCTAGTTGAAATGACAGGAAAAAGTTAAGCCACATTGGCTGCCGAGAATGACAGTAAGAGGCTAACATGATTTCCTCTGCAAGTGAGAAATCTATAGGTGTAACTGCGTCCCACGATTCAGTGCAGTCACAGAGTCACATGATTACAGTAGCATCCTCGGTCACCTGATCATGGTCACATGACCAAATTTTTCATGGTGGCATACTGTGTTGCATGATCACAGTGATGCTAGGATCTGTTGGCGATATTTTTGTAGTCGCTTGATTTTGATGGGGGCCACAAACACACTGAGAAAGTTTTAAACATTCAAATTGTCTTCAAGATGTATTTTTTGCGTTGGGGAAATGTTAATTATATATATAACGGTTTTTTGCCCGTACCCAGCGTATATTACGTATATTCAAATTGTCGTCCAGTCGCACTTCATTTCTTGCCTTTCTCCATCTTGATGAAGTTTCTGATAAGAACAAAATATTTTAATACCTGGTGGTTCCCCGTTACCTTCAGACAAAAAACGGAAGGATGGAGTTTGACTAGGTAAGCATCATCATCATTATTGAACGTTGGCCACTGCAAGTGGCC
Organism: Acanthaster planci; assembly: GCF_001949145.1. The sequence goes on from NW_019091440.1 coordinate 654,157, forward strand.
AGCCAACTGAAGGCCGACAGGCCTCTCACTCCACTCCTGCCCGTCGCCTGCCAGTGACCAACAGTTCCTCAAGAAGTAATCTGTCACTCCGTCCTGCTGTCTGACTTGATGTGTCTCTCAGTTTTTTTTTTCCTCCCCTGCCTCCAGGTTTTGAAGAAGCAGGAGTATTTTGGGAGGTTCGGGAAGATTGTCAAAGTTGTCATCAACCAGAATACTTCCTACGCCGGCTCGCAGGTAAGAACGGAGAGGCTTGGCTAGACAGGTGGACGCAGACGGCCAGCGTTCCCACTTCCTCCCTAGTTCCTTCTTTACTGTGGCATTTTGAATGCATACATATAGCTGTGCTGTTAGAGCTGAATATGGTAGCATCAGTGAATCGTCAAACGGGCATGTGCCACTTGGCACATGCCCGTTTGACGATTCACCTTATTTTGATTTAATCATTCCCAATTAAAGTTAACCAAGAGACATGCTATCAACAGTTTACTTTCCATTCCAAACACATAAGGAGCAACATACCCAGGCCTCATTTAGACAGAAAGGCCAGTTCAAAATTGGCAAAAAGGCAAACGCGACGGCAGAGTTGTGACGGTCTCGCTGCAAATTTGCAGATGTTGAACTCTCTCCAACAGGAGCCAATTTTACATCAGATTTGTTGTGACGCCAAATTCACGTTGCCTCCAAATTCCCCCCGATCAGTGAACTGGCCTTACCAGATAATAAAATACGGGTATTGCCTGAACACCACGCATAATAATGACCTGTCTAGGATGTCAAGTGCACCCATTTGCATGGAGGGCCTTTTCTCACATAAAACAGCAGGCAGCCTGGGTCAACTGGCTGGACGGTCAGTGTTGGTCAGTGTAAAGACTTAACTTAACTTAATGCGACCTCAGGGGCCCAGTGCGAGTGCCTATGTAACATACTATAAGTATGAAGATGCGCTGAAGGCGATCCAGGCGGTCAACAACGTGCACGTGGACGGGAGGACCCTCAAGGCGTCGCTAGGAACGACAAAATACTGCAGCCACTTCCTGAAGAACTCCCAGTGTCCCAAACCGGTAAGTCCACCCCCCCAACCCCACCTCGCTCCGCCTCTCCTCTCCTTCAATCTCTGCCTATCTCCTTTCAAATCTCTAACCTCATGACAGGTGAAATTTGGAGGGAGATTTTTCCTGCTGCAGGATTTTTCCTGACTTTGGGATTTTTTCCCCAAGATTGTCCAGATTTCGGTGTTTTTTCCTTAAGATTTTTCCGATTTCGGGATTTTTTTCCTCAAGATTTTCCCGATTTGAGGGTTTTTTCAACAGGATTTTTCTTGATCCCAGGATTTTTTTCTTTTTCATCCGGATTTTCCTGATTTCAGGATTTGTCAAACAATCTGTGTTAAAATCTTGACTTTACCAGTGAGGCAGTTTTACCAGTAAAAATTGGTATAGAAACGGGTATAAGAAATGGGTATAAGGAATGGATATAAGGAATGGGTATAAGAAATGGGTATAAGAAACGGGTATTTACCACAGGTGCTACACCACTGGACTCTAAGATTCTCTGGCAGTTATTTTGCATATATTTCATTTTCTTCCAGTTACACCCCTTGACATGAATTTTGTATGATGACGTGTATTAGTTTGGTTTTCGAAGTTCATTGCGCGTCGTGAGCAACCAAGTAATGTCACCTCATTCTCAAGAACCTTCTCCTCCCCTTAATCAGAGATTCCCCTGCCTGCTCCCCGCTTGAACCCCTAGGTCTGTGCCCCAGCAGCGGTGAGAGCATCCCCTCCTCACCAAGCCTCTTTGCCGTCCTCCTGGACGTGTGGCAGGTTGTGTTCTCGCTCGGCGTCCTCCTATTAAAAGCTTTGGAAAAAATCAACGTTCCGACCGGTGTGCTCTGGTCTTCCCCAGGAGTGGAGAACGACCAAGGTACACTGGTTGTAATGTCGAGTAGGCACTCACCGGTGCTCTTCAGAACCATACCTCTTCCAAACGAGAGATCTATCCACAGAGTGTTAACCCAAGCCCTCTCCTTAGTCTATGCTTGAACATGCAAAGCTTCAAATCTTATCGGTGAACGTATGCTTTCCTCCTCAGGACTGCATGTATCTGCATGAGTTGGGAGACTCGGCGGCCAGCTTCACCAAGGAGGATATGCAGGCAGGGTGAGTACCGAGGAGACACAATTTTTTTTTCTGGTCATAATTTTGTTCGTGACAGAAGCACTTCCATTCATCAGGCGGCTCCAAAGTTTGTGGATTTCTGAATAATTTCTACCGTGGCCCAACATCAGACGATATACACGGAATTCTCAACAGTAAAACGGAATGTACATCTGTGGTCAATTTGTAAGTGCACTTCCATGTTGTTGATTTTTATCCTGAAACCGTCACTGAAAACGACGTTTTTTTTCCTCGTTCGCATCCGTTGCGCCCACGATAGGAAGCACCAAGAATATGAACAGAAACTTGCTCAGGAAGTTTTGGGCGGTGGTACGGGCCAGTCTCAGTCGGCGCACTCAACAGCGCCGTCAACGCAACATCAGCACCAACATCAATCACAGCAGCCACAACAACAGCAACACCAGCAACAACAGTCGCAGCAGCAGTCAAAACGACAGACGGAAACGCCGCCTCTACCGCAGCAACAGCAGCCCAAGCAGAAGAGCGGCGGCGGCAGCGGCAGCTCAGGCAACGAGCATAGCAAGAAGCATTCGAAAAGCTCCAGGTACTTGTTAGCGACGGGGGTTTAGTTTCAAGTTATGTCTTGAGTAGAGTAGTGGAGTCCTTTTAAGCGAGCTCAGTTAATTAAAAAAATGAATATTAATCTTGCCTGGAGGATCTTTTGTGGACCGCAACCCCTTCTCAAATGTTTGATATGTATTTTGTTTCTTCTAGTCTAGTCCTGAAGATAGACTTTGAAGTTTCCCAGATTCAGGAGGTTCTTTGCCATAAATGTCTTCTGAATTGTTAGAAAAATGATACTTCTTAATTTTTGGGGGGTACTTGAAAGGGAAGTTTGCTGTGCCGTCTGATTTTTGTTGGTCTCAAATTCTGCACAGGAAAAAGCCTTCGGCCTCACCTGCCACTAGCCAAAATAACTCGCCTCCCGCGAACAACACCGATCCCTGGCCTGTTACGAACCACGGTGACCCGTGGCCCACCACGAACAGTAGCGACACCTGGCCAGCATTGGCTGGGCAGGCCAAGTCCAGCGAACCATACTCACAGTCTCCCGAAGATACACCGCCTCTCGTCAGCAATCACACACCGGAAACCCTAGGCCAATCCCCACCCACGGGCATCAGCATACAGACAAAAGGGGTCAGACAGCCCTCGACAGAAGGTGAGCCCCTTCAAAGAAAGATTTCATCTTGAGATCGGTGTGATTTATTATGTGTAACCGAATGTGTCGCATGAACTGAAATGGACCTAAAGTACATTGCTCAGCTACGTCTCGTATTTGTTTCATAAATCTCTTTTGCACGTGGTTCAACCATTTCGTGAAATCAGTTGCTGGAGTGGTCGCAAGTTGATCAAGCAGGATTCGCGCAAGAACGAGAGTACGACACGTCTCTCTTTTTTGAAAAACTTCAGGTGACGAAGGAATGACACCGTTGCAGTGTCAAAGCACGTCAAGTATCCTGATTGATGCGGGTATAGATCTCAGGAACCTTCAACCTGCTATTTGTTCAGAGTTTCTGGGGTTTACAATTACTCATCAGCACCGATTCATTTGTTGTGTTTTTTTGGTCTGTTTGTTTGTCTGTCCATCTAGGCTTGCCCCCTCCCAGTCCCGAGCAATCCCAACCAGTCCCTACAGGCAGCACGTCGTCCCAATCCAATCAGAAATCTTCGTTTGAGGCGGACAAGTCGTTACCGTCGTTCCTCGCCGCCGCTAACGGTTATATGAACCAGGGCGTCCTACCAGGTCTGGCACCGCCGCACCCCCACGTACAACCGCCGGTGAATGGTGAGTGCGCATAATTCCGTCCTGCTTTTATGAGGATGGGTTTTTTCAGAACTCGGAAACATCTCGCATTGAATACAAGTGCGACTTTAATGAACGACGCCGTATTGATCTTTCAGATACAACAAACACGCCCGTCTGATTTTGGTAAATTTATGTGCGAGTCTGCAGGGATCTCAAGTTGAATTTTTATAATTCAGATCAGGGATCACATACAGGAATTCCTCAGTCCTCTGACAGATGAAGGATTGGGGGGCGGAAACTTGTCCGGGGGAGTCAAAGTTCAAGACAATTTTTTATGGCATGTTGGAGGGTTCAAGGGTTGAGGACTATCAGAGCGACTACACGTCGAAACGTCGAGTACACACTCAGCGGTTCTTATGAGAACCATACCTCTTCCAAATGAGATCCATCGTCATGGTGTTCCCACAAGCCCTCTCTTTATTATGTTTCGGTATTTTGTACTTTTTAACAAGGAAAGGAAACCACCTTTTTTCCTAAATCATGTTTTTTGCTCCCGGTTTTTTTTCCGGGGGAGAGGGGCACCCTTACGCCCACTTACACCAGGAAGTTTTTTCACCTGTGAAGGACTGTCAGAGGATGCTGAAGAGGTGCACACACAGTATGGTTTAACAGTTTGTGTTGCTCCCTTCCCTGCTAGGTTCTGGCTTTCAGGGTGGTAGTACCGTGCCGCCATTGATTCCCCCTCGCCAAGGCCCGACATCCGCAGGAGGTGAGTCAATGTCCCAAGGTTGCGGCTGCGGCTGACAGCGACATGTCTCTATAGAATGTGGCTGCAATTGACCAGCCCAACGGCTTCCCTTGATGCCCATGTTGTTGGCAGCCCTAGCCAAAACTTTGGAATGAAGCCAGAGTGCTGTGAGATTTTTTCTTAGTTCAAGCTGGACTAACTTGGATCTGCCTGTGCGAAGTGTCGCAATCTTTTTCCAGATCGACGACGTAAGCAATAATGTTAGAAAATCTTGTGATAGGTTCTCCTGGAGTTTTTTAAAGTGCCGCTGCATTTTGCTCGTGGCATAAATTTGCTCAGCCAAAATAGCATTCGGCAGCTCAGTGAAATTGGTCTGAGATTAAGAGAGATTCATTCTATTAGTGGACGCAGGTCAGTGTCAAGAAAATATTTGTTATCGCAGAAGCTCCAAAATGCCACTTTTTTGGTCCCACTGACTTTTTGGACTTTGTTTTTGGTTACTTTCTTATCAATCAAGATTGGAGTGAAGGTGTCATTCTGAATAATGACCTGTTGCCAGTAGCCAGCCACACGGACTGGCAAGCAGCATTTGGATTCAGCTCGGGCACAAAAGACCTGCTCAACGAGGACGATCTAGGTACGTACATGAAGACATATTCCCAGACTCCCCGACTCAAACATTTCACGAGGTTCGCAGCCTAGCAAAGCAGGAAGTATGTAGGAATTGCTTGGGGATGTCAGCCAGTCACTTTAACGTGACATTTGTAGATTCACCATACTACGTATAGTCTGAGAAAATAAGGCGCCTTTCCTTTCTTCGTTGTCTCTGAGCTGGTCCCCTCAAGTAGATACCTGGCATTTCACAGGAATACCGAGGGTTAGGCCTAGATTAATAGTCTTGCTTTGTTTCAGGTCTAGGTTTTGAGACAGCTAGCACACTAATTGGCTAAACATAAAAGAGCCCATGACGCAAACAGTGAATTATCCCTTGTCGCAGGAAAATATTATTCGTTAAAAATTGTGTAGTAAGCATTTCTGGCAATGAAACCTGGAATACCTGAGACCGTGCTGCTCGTAAGCCTGAAGAAACTTGTAGAGAGGAGACAGTGAGTAGCAGTTACAGTTTTAGAAGTTGGAGTCAACTCCCCCCCCCAAAAATATCCTTGCTTGTAAAACCCACAGGAACACGTAGGGACTGAAAACCTGATCCGCGTGTGGACCGAGCCGGGAATCGAACTTTGGCTGCAGAGACGGAAAGATGAGGAATCACCACGTTATTAAACCCAGCTCCCACGTTACTCCCTTTGTTATCTCTCTGGTTTCCCGCACAGGATTTGACCCGTGGAACGAGTCCAACAAGGGGCTGGCCGACCTGCTGGAGAAGGAGCTGCAGCTGGGAATCGCCGTGGCCTCTGACCCCGTCAAGGCCACCCAACCCCCTCCCGGCTTCACCATCCCGGCAAACCACGGCTTGGGCTCAGGTCAGTCCTCCGCCTTTAGAGGCGTTGCGCTGTAGCCATCTTGCGGGGCAGTTCTTTTGTTCCGTAGGGAAACCTCCTGGGTGAATACCCTGTGGTACAAAAGCGCTGGCCTGCAAGATGGTAGCCATGCAGACCCTCTATACCAGGTGCCAATTTCGTGGAAGAAATTCCCAAGCACTGAAAATGGGGTTCCGACAGTCATGGAAAAAACCTTAAAAATCCCTGGGAAAAAAAATCTGTCCCTGAAAAGTCATAAGAAGGTCTTGAAAACTGGGAAAAACTGGAGACCTTTTTGATTTCCGTGCTCTTCACCAGATATATAAACGAGCACATGGGGTCGTGCTGTGCCGTGCCTCCGAGAGGACGGCATTGCATTTCCTGTTGTTCATACGGTTCTTGTAGTCGATACGGTCACAAGACCGGAAGCAAGACCAGTTCCAAGCAGTGGCAAGAGAATGCTCTCGTTGCAGTTCACTTGACCAGCTTGTGACTTGAATTCAGACCGGAGGTCTTGTGTTGGTCTTACGCTGGTCCACAGTTGTCTCCCCTACAGCAATAGGCACATACTACCGAGGACAAAAGCTGGACCTCTGAGGACAGCAAATACACTTTTAGTGCTCTCTGTGTTCTGTCCTGTACAATTAAGTACAACTGGAATAGCTGAGGATTTGGGGGAAGGCTCAGATGTTACATGACCTGTAGAACCCCTTGATAATCTTTGGCAGATGCAGGCAGCAGTAAGATGCTGAACTGGCTGCAGATGGACCGGCCGGCCGACTCAAAACCCCAGCACATCTCTTCTCCTCCCAGCTTCAACAACCGCAATCCCAGACCACATCATTCACCCTCACAGGTGAGGCATCAAGCCCTGTCCATCTGTCTCTCCATCTGTCTGTCTGACTGTTTCAAAGTCTTCCCCCCCCCTCCGTTTGTGGCGATAAGTTTCTCAACTTTAATTCATCTATGCCGAGTTTGTCTTTTTACGTTCCTCCGCCCGCTGCAAGAGTTCCATGAATTACATCTCAGTGAAGTTCATCTAAATTGTTTCCCTTGGCGAATCCACGCGTTCAAACTCCGACACCCCGAATTCTGGATTCTCGTACTTTTGAACGATTCACGACTGTTCAGATTAAAGTGATTGGCGAACAAATGTTGGCAAAGTCCCACCGTAGTATTTCTAATAGGGATAGGCCAGAACCCGATTTCTTCATTTGAAATGCTGGCAAATTTCAGGCCTAAACACTGTTCATTTCAGCTCCTGCCTTATATTCAGCGTGGGAACGTAACTGGTGTTCCAGTGAACGGCGTGACTGTTTGTCATTCACTGTGGATGACAACGTTAAAATAAAGCGGCATTTTCGGGTGTCTGACATAGTCATGGTTAACCACTTTCTGCCGGGTTTAATTTGAAGTTGCATGACGAGTTCCCGTGGGATTTTCAAGATTTTCCGTTTTCAAAATTCTTCAAAAATTCATAACTTCATTTACTGGATGTTTACGCCTACACGAATGACTGTCTGGTGGCTACTCTAATCTGAGAGACAACATCTGTTGACGCCCGAGTATTTCAGCCAGGCCTGCCGCCTTGTAAAGAGAGTCCAGATTGTGCGGTGTTGCATCATTTTAGTATACTGTTTCAAAACAATGACGGACTACCATCGTTATTGACAACTGAAAAAATGTTTGCAATTTCCAGCAGCCCGGTCTTTTGTTCCGAGTACTGTCGTTTGTCACAAGGCCCAGCTCTGTCTGATTTCGGGCACCCTGGCTGTGCGTATAAAGCCAACGTCTCCGGTACCGGGCTACCCCGGCACAAAGTGGTTAAACTGCACTTACATCACAAAGGCACCTTGTCACGTTCCCTCTCATCCTTCCTGTCCCCTTCCCAGGCGCAGACCAAACACCCAGAGTCCGTCAAGAGCTGGCAGGACGGCCTGAGAGCACTGTTACCCAACAACATCAACATCAGCTTTGACGTTGCCAATCCCGCTGGCAACACCGCCCGCTCAGCCACACACAAAAACTCAGGTGTGTTTTGGTTTGTGTTTGTTGGTTTGTTTGTTTGTGGGGTTGTTTGTTTGTTTGTTTGTCTGTTTATTTGTCTATTTGTTGGGGTATTTGTTTGTTTGTTTATTTCATTCATAGACAGAAAACGCAGGAATGAGAGATGGCAAGAGAACAACTTATTTTTGGTGGGGGAAACCCACGAGCGCGTTCGCCTGAGGACATGCCAAGAGTGTGCAACAAAGTTCCGTTGAAGCGTTGCACAACCAATGTCGGTTGAAGTGCGCGGTGTTCGGCCGTGCGCCGGATGCCAAGTTGAATTTTTTCCCATGGGCTTGTCTTCTCGTTACCAGATGCTTTGAGTCGAAAGGACTGGAGCGAGAGACTGACCGTTGGTTGACAGGCGTTTGATATGGAGAGATTTTCAGACAAGCTGTGATCAAACGTAGTTCCACACCTCCGTCGCTATTGGTAGCCGTTACGAGACCGTTTTATACAATCCATTCCACCAGCAATCTTTTGTGACCGAGTACTAATAGCTAGGGTGTTGGGAGTTCAGTAGCTTGGAAAAAATGGACATTGCATGTCTAAAGCAACGTCCAACTGTCCTAAAACTGATGTGAACATGATCTCACGACGGACAGCAAAAGCCCTTAGGTCCTGTTCGATCCAAAAAATGTCTTTGCAACAGTATCACCAGAGTGTATGGGTTAAGGGGGGTACTTACTGAGTTTTAGAGTTCAAAGCTCATGAGATTTGTAATGTGCCATCCATTAATGTTATATTCCATCATTTGATGTACTCTGCCATACTGCCATCCACTGATGC
>NW_019091440.1:663648-682847 GCF_001949145.1 Acanthaster planci
GGTAATGTTTTCCACGTTCCGTCGCAGACATTTGGCCCGGAATGCAGTCCCAGACCTGGATGGTTCACGACCCCGCAATAATCAGCGTCAACTCCCACAGCACACACGCACCCGGCTTCACAGAAAAAGAAGGTCAGTTGACTGCACATAAACCATGCCCAAGTAGCACCCCCCCACCACCACCTTTTCACGGTGGAACAGAGAAATACACTTGAATGCCAGTGGTGTGCCTGGCATCAATGTCAGCCTTCTACGGACTTGTGCGCATTCAGATGAAAACCAGTCCTTATCTGAATTACTGGGCACATGAGTTGACAATTAGTGGCTGTGGCTACTCCCTACATAGTCATCTGCAATTGCAATCCGCAGCCAGGTTGTTGAGACACGGCTTCCGGGGACCTTTGTGCCATGTGCTTGCTAACCATTGTTATCGTCATCCACTGTGCCGTACTTCGTGTAGGTTTGTGTACATCTGTAGATGTTGTGACATCCCAAGATACTCGCTAATTGAAGTTAGTTGCTCTGTAGATTTTTATCTGGAATTATTTTGTACTTGTTAGAGCATGCTTGGCTTTCTTTCCTTTTATTGACTGTTTGGCTGTCTTGGTTTTGTTAATTTGCAGTCCCCACAGAAGAACAACCACACTGGTTAAAATCATTACAGACACTGACAGATGGGGACACACCCTCCCATCCCTCAGCCAATCACCTGTTCCCAGCTCATGCATATGCAAACAGAGGTAGGTCTCCTCACCCTGCATTGGTTGGCTTTTGTTCTTTCAAACCACACATGGTTTTGTTCCTGCACTTGTACGGCGACCACCGTGCACCGCCGCTTTGGCAAATCGTGACACGACCGGCACCGTTGTTGGATGTCACAGCGCGACTGCATGTGATTTACCCTTCAGCTGCGATACACCGAAAAATGTACTCGGACTAAGCTGCATCTGGTGTGGGATAATCATATGCTGGAGTTTTGCCAGTGAACATGACCAGACTGCGTTGTATACAGATGGCGTTTTTCAACACTGGAGAAACTGGTTCGATGAAGCCTAGGGCAGTTTCAAATCTAGTGGGTTCGGCTTAGACCTCGGTTTCCCCGGGTTCCAGTCAGAGCTTGAACATGTGGTTTCGAATGGTCCTTCAAAATGGTTGGAATTGGCGAGATCCAAGTCTAAGCCGAATCCACTCGTTCCATAAACGTCCCCAGAGTCAAATTTGATGGTGGCGGTCCTGTGCACCAGAATTGATCGATCACCCTCTTTGTATTTCTTGTACACATGCAAGTGGTGCAAGCATATACTAAATTCGCAATGTTGATGAGTTCAAAGATGGAAGTTGGTAACCTATCAAGCAATATTATAAAGGCCAGTGCAAGACAAGTGTTAGTCACTTTAACCTGCCGAATTGTACCGAGTCACATCTTGTGTAACTTGTAACTTGATTATGGGTGATTAAGTCAAGCCCTTCCACAGTGAAGAGGGCTTGACTCGTTCACTCATACTCGTCAGTCACTGTAAACCTGTTGAATTATACTGAGTCACATCTTGTGTAACTTGTAACTTGATTATGAGTTATTGAGTCAAGCTCTTCCACAGCAAAGAGGATGCATACAGCTGAAGTTACTACACTGCGAGACACTGTGCCCTGATCCTGTGCCCAATTTCTTGACTCGTTTTGATTCTTGATTGCTTCAGGTCCAGCCTGGACAACACACGCCCCTCCCCCCGGCCTCAGACCTCCCACAAATTCCACTGACACACACAGTCACACATTAACAGAGAGTAAGTAGTCAAGTCAGCAATTTCGTCATTTAAGCTTTGTTTGCCGGGTCGTATTTTGCAAAGCGGTATTGTATCACAAGTCCTTCCACAAGTCCCTTCACAAGTCCAGTCACGAGTCCCCACTCAGGGCAGGTCATGAGTACCAGGGTGAACAGTGACAAAAGAATGCTTTTGTCACTGCTCATTTGAATAGCTTGTGTATTGGCAAAAACAGAATGACTAGTGATGGACTTGTGATGGATTTGCAGAAACTTTGCGGGGAATTGTGATGGACTCGTATACAACGCTGCCGTAAACTATTTTTAACTCAGTTTGAAATGCCCTTCCTTTGTTGCAGAGTTGATGGATGTAAATGACTTGTCACTAGGGTGTAACCTCATTGCCTTGCATTTTATCAGGGTTCCCAAGGTCGTAGAAAATCCTGACAAAAAGGTTGCCCTAGAAAGGCGTGGAAGGTTGGGGGAGGGTGTCCTGGAATCCTGTTGTTAGAGGAACGAACATCGTGGATAAGCCGTGGAAATGGAAATCCCTCAAGTTTCATTTTTGATCGGCTGTGTTTGATGTGTTTAATGATAAATTGACAGGCCATCCTTGTCAGTTTGAAGTAGTGGCTAGGGCAGTCTTCCTGTTCAGAACAGCTGACGACCCTTCTCTGCAAAATGGTGTCCAATGTCGTGGACATTGCCACATTTGAGTCCTGAAAGTCCTGGACGAAAATGCACGCAGGCCAAATGGACTTGACTAACCGGTGAAAAAAGTGCTGGCCATGTAGCCCATGTCTCCCATGCAGACATTCATTCTAAGCAAAAGTGTCCTCTCGCTCAAAAATCAGTCTGGGGCCTTTTTTTTTAACCACCCCCCCCCACCTACACAGAGCAGATTGAAGTTCCCGACTTTCACGGCAACACTTTTCACTCTCGTAGGTCTCTTGCAGGCCTCAAGACAGCCGAGAACCGCCGCAATCTAACAACTTCCTTCTCCGTTGTTTTGTGTTGTTTTCACCCTCCACAGATCCTGCAGTTTAAATCCAGGTACGTCCGTTCCCCGCATGCTGCAACGTAACCATGGAAATGATATATCTAAAGTATCTCCTACCACTGAGCATTGTGCAACTTCACCCGGCCCGCGACTGCTCTGTGCACCGTCGAATCCAGGGAGTCGAAATCATCGAAAGAGTGAACAATTTATTTAAGCAATTAATTTATGAGATCAAGACTAGTCACACACACTCACGTGTATTAAAATGTAACCTTGCAATTAAAAAAGAAAAAATTAAGAGAAACTGCATGAGTTTTTTGCATGTGACAAATATAATGCACCTTCTTTGGTAATTGTTTTGTGTTTCCATCAATTTAGATATGTTGCAGAGAACTCGGAATGTTGAAAATATTTCTTACCGCCTAACTTGTCCGATACATGTACATCTTGAGACAAAATACTTCAAATTAAAATCCCGAGTTTTTTCAGTGTCCTTATCAAATTTATATCAGAAATGTTTACGCATTGCTTCGGGTGTACTTGAAATTTTTCACCGGCGTTGCGGAAATGTATGAAATAAAATTCTGTTTTGAATTACTTGTAATATCTTCTTCTTAAGGCCCACAGAAATCACACCAAACTGCTTTTTCTTTTTGCCCGCCCAATTTCTAGAAACTGTCGAGTCCACATTTTCAATGAATTTGTGAAATTGCCAGTAAGAACAGAACAAAAGAACTTGTAGGAAGTTGTAGGAAGAAGAGAATTGTTCTTTCCTGTCCTTTCATTGCAGAGATGAATTTGTTCGGAAGTGCGGGTTGACGTGGTCACAAATTTATGTTTTTGGAAAATAAAATATATGTATGAAAATGAATTCTTTATAAAGATTTACGAAAAGGCTAGTAGAGAATATATTTAAAAGGAAAGAAAGGCAGTGATTGTTTCTTCGGATGTTCATCTAAAATCGAGACATATAAGGTGGTAGCTAAGTAAATTATTAACAAAATGGTAGAACGGAAATTGGGTGTGTGTGGCTAGTCTCCAAGTGAGACTCTCTGGATTTTGATGGGTTCCCAAAGAACCCCAGCCTTCCCAGATCCTACTGAATCCATTAAGAGGGTTTTGGAGGATTTTGTGGGGTTGGGGAAGGTGTGGTCAATAAATGTTACTTTAATGTGTTGGGGGATTGGTAAATCTTGACAACCATTGGAAGTTTTTGCTTATCGGCTCTTGCATTTTGCCAACGCACCGCATTATGGAGGTTATTGGTGTGCACCCAGTGTCAAAGCCTTCTGCACTCAAAGTCAAAAAAAGGCAGATTTACTAATTCTTCCATTGAGAAATCCTGATGAAGACTTCGGAGGCCTCTTAATTCAAACTTTAAATTTCTTCATTGTCAGATTTTGGTACAGAGGTAAACACTCTCGGATTTAACCATTTGCAGTGCCCCTCTCTATTACATTAGCCCTAACCCCCACCCAAGGGTTGCTGGCCCTAACCTTCCCCATTTACACAAAGTTGCTCAGAGGCTGTTTGACTTTGTTTTTCTGAGTTATGCCAAACCCAATGCAAAAGCCGGCTGTCTGGGCCTACCAGACCTATCCCCACAGAATTTAACACTTTACTACTGTTTAATTCTGTGTGGTTGGGGAAGGTTAGGGTTAAGAAGTATTTGGGTCAGGGTGAAAGATCTTTGTTTCTCCTCATGCCACTTGTGAATGAGGTTCCCTGCCTCGTTTCTGCCTCAACCACTGGTCGTCTTTAAGACTCACCCGTGATCACAACGACAGATATGACCACTCTGCAGCCAGTTAGACAAGCCAGGTTTTTGAACCCCAATTAAAAAAATGTTCGCAGATTCCTCGGAGGTTCACCTGTGGCGTTTAGGGGATCTCGCTGGAGTGAGGAAGGTGGAACTGGTGGGTCAGTGATACTTGAAACACGTTGGGCTGGACGTCTCCTTGACGTTGAAGTTATTGAGAGCATGCACTCGGTTTCCTGGGCGTGGAGGATGCTGGACAAGTGAACAATTCTGGCCAGAAGTCCAAAGGAGTTGGTGGGTTCACTTGAACTAGTCTGTGCATTTTGAAATGTGGGGTTAGTTACCACACGACAAACCGGGCTTTGTTCACGCTGGCTGCAGAGCGGTATGAGTGCGTCACCCTTTGTCTGGAACCCTGGCTACCCCTCTGGCTATTTGTACTCAAAAACCGTGCCCCTGCGAGGAAAAGATGCATGTATTCTCTGGTAGGTTTTGGGCGTTCTAACCATTCTGACAGACTGGAGTAAGTCAGCATTGGACAAGTGCCGCGGGTGTTTGAGAGGTCAGCGAGGGCGCTGTTTTTGAGGGACACACTTTGTACAGAGACTCGTCTTTTGCCAGGGGAAACTTTTTGGGGGCACCATGGAAAATGTGAGAGTGTGCCACTGTAGTCACCTGTACCCACGTTCATGTCACACATATTTTCTCCTTTTATGGGCTTTAAAGAAACTCTGCCTGCAGCCGGGCATTTAATATTTGGAATATGCTGCATTTACTTAAAAGAAAATCGTTCAGCTCTTGATACGGGAAATATGTGTTGGTGTGGAATTTGAATTCAGTGACTGGGAAGGTGTGTCCTTTTCGAGGTCAGGATGTGTCTCTTGCAAATTAAAGAGTGGCTTGACTTTGATCTGTGCTCATGTAGAGCGACATATGACATCCCTGTGTTAGGGCTTTTCCAGTCCAGGGGACATGTCACCCGATCAAGGTCTTTTCGACCTGCGTTGGGGCGGATTTGGTTTGCATTTGTTTCCTAGGGACAAGACCCCTTGAGGTACGGGCACATCCTGTCTTGATAGGGCAGTGGCCATTATGTATACCCGCTTTTATTTGTTTAAGTTCTTGGATGATCACGCTAAATAAGTGGGGGTGGCATTGATGATGGAGATAAAACAAGATTTGGTTGCCAAAATCCAGATTGAAAGGAAGTCTAACATTAAAACGCTGCCCAAAAGTTTAATTTCTTTTGCAAAGGATAAATAATGCAATAAACAGAAATGAAATCGGAAATGTGGTGGTCGCAAGAAGTTGAACAATTTATTACAATACAATTACAATTTGCTTTCAGTTGGTTAGCTTTTTCTCTTCAGTTAAAGTATGCCATTTAAAGACGAGGAGCATATTTTTGTTTCTTTGAAACTTGCAAAGATTTGAACTTTGCGGATAACTTGCAAGGTGTCCTCGGACGTTACTGGGAGTCCTCCGAAGAGGCAAAAAGAAAGGACTTATAGCAAGGAACAAATAAACAAGGTCTGATACCTGAAACAAACGACGAGCTTGGCTTGATTTATGCTCTTCTGTTTGTCAAGGTTTGTCACACTGTAGGGTATTTGTTCGATGGCTGTGACTTCTCAATTTGATTTTTAGGGCTCAAAAAGAGGTATTTCTTTCCCTTTACCCTCTGTCATCTCGGAAACGAGGATGCCAATTTTCAAGCGAAAGCCTTATCCGGCTTATTTATGTAAAATAATTTGATTTTAGGCTACTACTAGGTATATTTTGGCTTCTCCTTATTTTTGGGCTTTGGACAAGAACCTTACTGGTATTCCTGTGGGGGGAAAAAGGGGCATGGTAGTGAGAGGTAAGGACATGAACAAAGTTCCACTTCACCCACATGGACCGTCTGAAACAAATCAGGGAATTTTTTTTTGTCCTCGGGGGGAAAAAAGGATGAGGGATCAAAAATCTGAGAAAATGACCACCCACCCGTGTTTAAGATGTATGGATTGCACAACCCAGTTTGGTTCCTTTTAAGATGTGGTTCCATGCAAACTGGGCCGCAGCAGCTCAGTGCTCCATGCCCTATTTTGAAGAATGTAGGCCTACATGACCAACGTGCTCACCAATCGCTAATTCACCACTGGTGCCAAATTTCGCTCCTAAATAAATTTTTCCTTTTTTGGAAGCTGTTGTGCCGTCTTTTAAGTTTGTTGTGATCAAATAGAGTGTGCTGATTATTTCGCACAATCGTCCTGTCGCTATCCACGGGGGTATGGTGGGGAAATCCTTCCCAAATAGGTCATATATCGGCAGGATCGATCTGGGAAGGGTTCAGAGGGAAGCGTTGTTGAGAACAATCGGTCACACCCTGACATTAAAAACAGCTGTGAGTAAAGAGTACCAGGCAAGGTGTCGCGCTTTTAAGTCAGTCATAAGCAATAAGAAAAAGCCCATCACTGCGCTGTCCACAATGTGGTGCTTGCCGGCGCTGTAGAACGGTTCCTTTACGTTGAGCAGCGGAGGGTCAGTGCCTTGATGCCGAAGTAGACGCCGTGGTCGCGGTCCTTGCCAGAGGGGTTGACCATCTTGCCGTGTTTGTTGCTACACCAACATCTGCATCGACAAAGGAGAGGTTTTAACAAGACAACGTTCAGTGTTTTTTTCCCCTGAGTATAAGAGGCCACTGCCAGATATCGTTGCTAAGGCCGGCTGTTGGCTGTTGACTGCCGGCTGGCGCCTGCTTCCGCCAGTCTTACCGCCGGTCGTGGCCGATCGAGACACTCGTACACATCCTGTTGCATCTCCCTCAGCTGGGCTACATCGAGTGTTAAACTCAACCCAACTTGACCCGGATTACTCAACCCATCCCAATCCACCAATCCCATCTCATTGCAGCCCACCCAATCTCACCCCAACCCATCCCAGCCAAACCCATTCTACTCTGGTCTATCCCATCCCAACCCAACCTTTGTCTAGGTATCAGCCATTCCACTGCGTCGGAAGCGAGCGTCTATTACGTAGTCACCCATCCCAACCCATCCCAACACAGCACATCACCACCCAACCCAGTTTGGGGCGTAAAATGTACTGCTCCCCCAATCCCATGATGCATTGCAACATTTTCAGAAACGGTTTCTTCAAGATTGTGCATTTGCTCCTGCTAAGGCCAGGATTCAAGTTCGTAAAGCCACTAAGCAGAACATAGGCCTACTGCTAAACAAATGTATGTGCCACGCAAAATTAGCCGAGATCCAGTCATTTTGGTTGGTAACCCGAGTTTGCCATATCTTGCCTCAGCAATATGTGTTGAGAATGACAGCTCTGTGAAGTTATCCGATAAGTACAATAAAATACATCGACCGAAAGTTTTACACAGTGAAAAAACCGCTGTTATAACAGGGTCCTTCTGACTTTACAAATTTCCTTGTTAACAGGTACCTTGTATCAAATAGACAAACAAAGAAAACAAAGACTTCTAACCTAAAACTGTCCTTGTTACAGACGTGACCTTGCCTTATTAGTGTTTTTCAATGTGTTCAACTGTAAACATTTAATCAGCGAGAACCCCCCCCCCAAAAAAACAAGAAAACCGAACCCAACTCAATATGACCAAACAATATTTAATCAGCGAGAACCCCCCCAAAAAACAAGAAAACCGAACCCAACTCAATATGACCAAACAATATTTAATCAGCGAGAACCCCCCCAAAAAACAAGAAAACCGAACCCAACTCAACCCAATCCGACCTAATCAAACAAAACAACAGAATTTGATCCTTGCCGTTTCTTGTGACACTGCTTGGCGCTGTAGGTGCCGTCCTCTTTGCAACTCGGTGAGAACGACCGCGCAACCATTGCCTGCATCCAACAGTTGCGAAGGAGATGCTTGGGTGGCAAGAATTTGTTTTGCTCTGTAGGAAAAATAAATAAAGCGTTGGGAATACTTGCAACTGCACGCGATACGGCCGGCTGTGGGGGGGGGGAGTCGGGTTGGCGTAGTGGTTCTTTCCTCGCCTCTCACCTCTGCGGTCAGGGTTCGAATCCTGGCCCGGTCCACATGTGGATTGGGTTTTCAGTCCCTACCTGATTCCGTGGGTTTTACCCAGAATATTCCTCTGGGGTTTTCCTCCCACCTCTAAAACTGTAACTGCTTCTCGTTGTCTCCTCTCTACAGGTTTCTTCAGGCTTGCGAGCTACAGTGCCTAGGGCGCTTTTGAGGAATCCTTGGTGTCATTACCAGAAATAAATAAATAATAATAACACGATTTTTCAAGAGAGGCCCATCTCATCTAGTATTTCTCACAATAACTGCCATAATGATAAGGTCAAGAACATCATAAAATGGGTCGATTTGAAAGACAGACCTGTTTCTTCGTAATCAGGTCTATAGTTCAACTGTATTTTGGGATACATACATCTTCACATGTTTATGATTACCTTGAAATAATGGGAAATGTCAATACATGAAGAACACTTATTCTTTCCTCATAATGTCCTCTGAGGGAGGATCATCGGTCATCGCCTTGTGGGAGAACGCGAATGACAAACACAAAGACAAAAGGGGAAGGAAGAATTTCCCTCCCTGGTGCAACACCTACCGTCGTCCTTAGTGAAGTATTTGCTGTACGTTCGTTGCAGGCGTTTTTCCTCCCGAATGGGGCCCACCGGCGCGGCGACGCCGAGAGGGGTGAAGTGAACCCGGGTCTTTGTCACCCGATGCCCCACTTTGTTCTCGTCGAAGCGATATTTCCTCGGCTGCGCGATCTGCCGTCTTTCCGCGTACGGGAAGACTTGTTTCTGGCGCTCCCCGGCCTGCAGCGATCGTCCCTTGCCCCGGTTGGCGTCGGTTGAGTGCCACCGGTGGCTATCGGCGATGTGCTGGTGATATTTCTGCATTAAACTTTCATGCCCCGCGGTGTAACCGGGCGGGAAGTGGGGATGCCCTCCTGCCGTCTGTCGGCGAGGTCGGCTTTGCTCGGCTGAGCCGTCATCGCGAATCGGTTCCTCGCCTGAGCGCGAGCCGGATCCTTCAGTCATTTTGGGGGTAGACTGGCCAGGCTGGGCTGGGGAGTTCTCCCCCTCGTTCTTAGAGGGAGAACCGTTCCGTTCCGTTGGTGCCGCAGTCTGTTCATCTGCACTGACGGTATTAACGAGGAGAGTTGTCAAGAGTAACGACAGAATCACAGACGTCCTCACGGTCATTTCGAGACCTTTCAGTTTGGGGATCTATAATGGTAGACACAGTTTAAACACGATGATTCCATACAGTGCTTGGGTTCTAGAGTGGAAAAACAAGCACAGGAACGACTTTATTCATCGATGCGAATCGAATGATAAATTCTAGAATTAAGCGCGATCCTTCGCGCGTGAGCCGCGGCGCGGCGTTTCGAAACAAGCTGAGAGCGCCTGCGTGTAACGGGCGTGACGTCACTACACAAAACTCATGCTGCATCGAAAACCCATATCCCATTTACAGAGCACAGACACACTACAAACACGTGGTTGCGGCGGCACACGTGCATGACTCGTGAGCGGACGCTGGTCGCTTTAATCTGTTTATTTCGCGACTTCGTGTATCATCAAGAAATTAGTCTTAGAGTAATCGCTGGCACACCTACGTCATGACATTGATGGAGTAAGTACAATGAATTTTGCTTTTATTATTCCACACTTTACAGGAATAAAATGAGCACTGGACGTGCCTACATTCACTGGCTACATATGCATGGCCCATTTCTGGGAAAATGACATGAGTAACTTTTAGTAGGATTACTTTTTTATGTGCCTACTAAGATTTTGCACACATCTTGCAAACTGTTTATCCTTCAAGTCGTTGGGTCTGACATGCTCCCCTGTACGTGCAGCTGTACCATATCCCATGTAAGGCCCATGATTGATATAAGCCCAACAAGCCCACAGCTTCACTCTGGCATGCTGTGCGTATTTGAATTTTTGAAATGATAATTGACGTGACTACATCACGATGGTGTAGATCAGTCAATAGTAGTCTGAGCAACTTGGACTCTTAGGAATTGCCTTTTAAAGATTTGGATGTGGTCCAGCGAAACATGGCAATGTACACACACTGTATACTCATCAGTCATGTCCATGTGAAGTCGCCAACTTGGTCTGGAATCAACTCGCTCCAACTCAACTCCATCTCAGGTCAACTTGGTCCCAAGTCAACTCAGTCTCGTCATTTTATTTCTCCATGGTCTCGTCAACTCAAGATTGAAGGCAGGCTCTTGGCTGCAGCAGGAATAAAAATCTTCCAAGCTAGTTTCGACACACTTTAGCACATCTGTATTAAAGTAGGCCCTTCACGTATTTTCAGAATTCTAAAAGTGCATGTACTGTGCATGTTAATTTACTGACATGTGCACGTGATGCCTGGCCTTGTAATTTGGGCAGGCCAGGCTCTTGGATGCATCATTAATTACCATAGATAAGAAGGCAAAATCTCAGTCTTTCTTGCTAGAATGACGAACGTTGGCATATAAGTATTTCCAGAAATCTAACATTGCATACGTATACACTTTATTTACAAACATACAAACACACTGTATGTTAGCCTATTTAGCCTGACACAAATTGAACTTGCTTCCTGTACTTTTTGTTGTCAGTTGCTGTGGAAATCAGTGGATTCAGACTTGAACTTAGACCTTCTGGACTAGGACTCAAACAATGAGAACTAGGCTTCCAGGACTTGGCCCAAGCCCCCCCTCCCCTGATTTTTAACTTTCTTTTACCACGCAAGACTGGCCGTGCAGGTGGTCTATGCGTTTATGTGTCTGCGGTGCCGCGGCATGCTCAAAATGGGAAAACAGCTAGACATGACAAGGTTTAGAATGCTCCTTGGTCTGTTTGGAAAGGCAGGCTATAATTGTCCAAATACAAAAGGATTTGCACAGAATCATGCAAATACGTTCTGTTCATGGAATTTCAAAAGTTTCCATGATTGACTTAGTAGTTTACAGTTTAATGAGTTGAAGTTTGTTCTGTAGTGGGACATGTTAGAGCAGACTGCCAGAAGTCATTAAGTCTGTCGTGTCTGTGATGGGTCGGAGTGATGTCCATGAGCAGGGCAGACGTCGGACCTTGAGAACGAGAGCAACCATTAAGCTTGAGGTACCCAGGCAAAAGGAGATTTTTACACCAAAAATCACAGAGGTTCTCCTCGTCATTCTTCCATTTTCTTCCCAACGATCGCACCGTACCGTACATTTTGTGTGCATCGACACAGGGTGCGCATGCAGCGACAACCAAGGGCCAGTATAGCCGAGCTAGTACCGCATGTCATTTCGACTATTTTTGGAGGTGGCAGTGTTTAACCAGTCACAGGTAGCACAGCACTTGGCCTGATGGTATCACTCCAGTCACACAGCTCAGAGGCCAGCTCATTCCACCCCCTCCTCGATATATGGACAAACTGACCTTGCTAAATTGGCCATTGGCCCGGGTATGTGTACTGAGGGTGTGATGCACACAGATTATTCAGTACAATGGGACTGTCGGGGAAGAAAACAGGAGATACATAAATCAATCCTCCAATTTTTCAAAATATGATTGGTCTTAAAGTCTAAAAACCAGTTTTCAAGGTACCTTAAGGTTGCTCTCATGTGAAAATTTGATTGAAAAAGTTGAATTTGCATCACCAGTCATGGTACATGTACCGCAAAGGCCGGGTCAAAAAACCAGATTGCATTGCGACCCCGTATAAACAAACATGGCCGCAAGTCACACAGATAAGTGACTTTAGAACATCCTGTAGGCATAGTACCCACAGTTCTTGGGGTAAGCCTCCTAAATGTGGCAAATATCTTTTCTCCATCAATCATGTTCTTATTCTCAGCCTGGGCCTCTCACCTAGCCCAGATTGGACGGCACTTTCGGTCTCTTCAGTTAGGGTTATGTCCATGTATAAGACCTGGGTGGGACCACGAGAGGGCACAATTTTCCTAGCAACGGAGGCTCCTATGGTGGGAACTGCACCTAAGGAGACTATGAAGTACACGCATCGCAGTTGCGTCGCTACCAGGAAATGAACTCTCCCCTCCAACAGGCATGACATGGCTCTTTTCGACCAATGAGGGGGTGCTTCTGCTCAAGGCGGATAGACCTACATGTACATTTCAGAAAGAATTCCATAATGTATGATGATGTACACTTGTCCAGGCTTTTCTTCCCACCTCTAAAACTGAACATCTCTTCATTGCCTTCTTCACTCATCGTTACCCTGTAATTGGCACTAAAAGCGCTGTTGGAGGATCAGATAAATAAATGAATAGAATATACACCCTTTGCACAAATGGACCATGGAGGAAGAAACCTTGTGACACTGGTCAGAAATGTTCAAGTGTTTTCCAAGTGAAAACCAGCAACATTTTCACTGCTAAATGTGGACCTTTTAGGACACTTTTTTATTGCTTTGAGATGGCTGGTATTACCTAATAATGTTAGGTCACTGTAGGGGAATATTAGTGGCATCAGTAATGGATTTCGTTCCATACATGTAGGCCGACATCTCGACTAACGTCGAGGATATCAAGTAATCGTGCCATAGCATCTTGACTGTTAGTGTTCCCTCCCGTGACGCACTTGAAAAAATTGCCAAAACCCCACATTTGAGAAGTTCTGTAAACTTGATAATTTCTATTATTACCCTAATTTACATAAACTGAAACAAAGGTTTGTTAGAAAATTAATTTTACTTTTGGGCAGGTTTAGAAGTGTCCATTTTGCACTGAAGGAAATCAAAATTGGAAAATTGAGCCAAAAAAAAATGTCATTGGAAAGTTGTAGTGGGTGAGTAAAATCAGGAGTTTTGAATTAGATTAGTGTAAGTTTGATAAAATTTCACTTACTTTAAAATTTGAGGTAAAAATGTTGCTTCAGTAAGGCACTGGAGGCAAAAAAATCAAACTGTGCCAAAGTTATGGGTGCGCAGTTGGAGGGCTTCAACAATAAATCAAGGATGTTGCTTTGACAACAGTAAAAGCTGAAGGGATGCATTGCTTTGTTTTTATTGTAGGAGGAAGTTCACGAAGAGAAGATGATGGAGCAAGGAGTGGCCAATGAGTGGGCAGCATCAGTGGAGAGCACAGAACCTGAGTAAGTTCCTTCCCAGCACCGGGTTATTCAATGACAAGCTGGATTGAGAAAGGAACTTTATCCCTGTAAGTTTACTCATTTTCCCCTGTACTATGTCTTAATGCCAACCTTCCCAGATCCTTCAAAATCCTCCACGAGATCTGTGGAAGATTGAGGGAGGTAGAGCCCAGCCCAGCCTCTTTGAATTCCAATGGGACTCGATGTGTCCATAGAATTTTGGAGAATGTGTCATTCTGGGGAGGATTTTTGAGGATTTGGAAAGGTTTCCAGGAACCACCGTATTTCTATGCTGTCCTTACGTCTTGCTGCTTTACTTTGGCTACACTTTGTCAGCTCTGACAAGTTTGGCCTCACAGAAAATGATGAAGATGACTCTGATGTTAGCCGTAGCACAGACAGTGAGGGTGAAGTACATGTACTTCGTCCAAAGACTGTGTGTAAAAAGGCCCTGGATATTAGAAACAAAAGGAACAGTTCCATACAAAACCTTTGTACCGTGACTTCCTTTGTCCGACAAATTCGACATTCAGTGCAGCTTTCCAAGGAAAGATACTGCTTACATTTTTTGTTAATTTTTCAATTTTGGGTGATGAAGTCACCACTTTGTTTTCACTGCTGAAGTTAACACCTAGAGTCGGTGATGACATCCGTATTTTACCTCCTTTTTGTTCTTCTCAAGGAGCGGGCTCAAGAGAGACTCAAGTTCCAGTCACGGTGAGGACCCAAGTGACAGCCACTCTGACAGTGATGAGGAGCAAGAACAGTGGATGGAGAAAACAGCAAGTAGAAAAGCTGTCACTTGTCAGTCATATTTGTCATCTGTGAAGAAATCATTATTTGCAGGTAGATTTGGCCCAGGTACTTCCTGATGTCTTAATTAACCCTAAAAGAGCTTGGTTACATCGGACCACCTCATCAAGAAATGGGCTGTCCAATGCTGGATTTTTACAAATGACTTTCCTTCTCAAGTTTTATGTTAATCTGTCATATGGTTTGACAGTCACTTGGAAGTTGGCAATGGCAGTGGGAAAAGCATACATTCTTGGTTGACCTCTCTCAGAAAAATGGTGCTGTGCCAGAACAGTATGTTGGATTTTCACAAAAATGGTGTTCGAATGACCAAAATGAGTTATTAAAAAAACTTCAGAAGGCTTCTAGAAAATATGCACCTTGATAATATTGGAAAATATGTTAAAGGGGGTTAGATTGAGCAAATGGTTGCCTTGTCCCCTAGGGTTTCATAATTTGCTGTGCAGCACTGCTCTACATCAAAGAAGATGGATTGGGGCAACTGTGGCAATTGGCCATCAAACATTGTTTGGCCCCGTTCGTCCTTTTATTAAAGTTTTTACCCGGCACAGTTCAGTTTTTCTTCCTCATAAATTGCCCATTATTACAAGCTGTTATTAGAAGCCAAAGTGCACATTATGTGAAATTCCTGACATCCCTGTTTAGTGAATATTTTGAAAAGAAAATTTAACATATTTTCTCAAGTTTTAATATGATAGAGCACTGAGAACTTTGTTTCCAAAAAGATTTCCAAACTAAAATCTAGCTTAATTTTGACAAATATTGAACCAACACACAAAAAGGGACCATGTTGTAAACACTTGTCAGTATTTTCAGTCACCATCCAAAATTTCCGATTTGTATCCAACTCAACAGACATGTGTACACTGTTGCAATATTTCTGCCCACACTTTTGGGCTCAATCGTTGATTTCTGTAGGAGCTGTTGGTCCATAGATATTTTAGGTTTGTGGTCTTCCCTGATTGACGTTACAGTGTTACTGTAAAATAGCGCCCTCACTTGTTAGGAAAAGGGAAAGACAATTTTAAGTGTTTAAAAATGTCACTTTTTGACTCACTAAAGCCTGAAGGGGTGTCTGGAAAAATATTATTAACAAAGAAAACAAATCACAAATGTTTGTAGAAGTAACGGGTCAGCAGTGTCAAAGGAATCCTCTTGTCATAGTTCATTTTCTGACATGAAAATGGATGAAAAGCAATAGACACTAACAGTTTTTTTGTGAAATAAAAGGTGTAAGAATAAGGAGCGATCCTTTACTTTTTGAAGTAATGTCACAATTTCTCCTTCAACTTAGTTCCTTTTGTGATTAATTGCTTCCCCAGACCTCCTCATATGAAAGCTGTGGGTATGCCCCAGGAGAAGCAGACCATGATGCTGATGAGAAGAGAGCCCTCGCCTCCTTCAACCTGGAGAGAAGGGAGATGGAGGACAAGAACCTATGAGACTTCACAGAGATGATTCATGAGAATGTCAAGGAGAGGAGGTAACTCAGACAGATGCCAGCCCTCGCCTCCATCACTGAGGAGGAACAGTTTCCAAGATTGAAGGAGGGATCCTCATCAGAATCTAAGGCACTGATGCACAAAAAGGCAAGCCTTAAGGACTCAGTCTTCTCAGAGATGCATTTCCTTGCTTCCACCTTAGTGATGGAGCAAGCCTATCTGCATCTGTACATTATGCAAAGGATCAAAGGATCATGCGTAGCGATTAATAAGTTAATCGCAAAAAAATGAGCGTCATTTAATTTGGCTATTTTCTGGCATCAAAACAAGAAACTTCAGCTACAGAGTACTGAAGTCTCATGATGCTGAAAAAAAAAAAACTTCGGTCAGAACCTTGTTGAGGTCCTTTACAGCCCTGAAAATGGTGTATAAAAAATTGAGTTTTGACCGAGTAATGTGAGGGCGCTGTTTATGAGTTAGAATGATATCCCGGCAAAATGAGGGCGCTGTTTATGAGTTAGAATGATATCCTGGTAATGTGAGGGCGCTGTTTTATGAGTTAGAATGTTATCCCGGCAATGTGAGGGTGCTGTTTATGAGTTAGAATGATATCCTGGTAATGTGAGGGCGCTGTTTACGAGTTAGAATGAAATCACGGTAATGTGAGGGCGCTGTTTGTGATTCAGAATCACGGAAATGAAGCACTTTGAAGATGTATCTCAGCATGAAAAAAATTACATGTAACTGTTGAGACCCTTTTATTCAGTAAAATAATGCAATGTCTGACTTGTATCTGGTTTTAAATCTTCTCCCAAATCACATATTTTATAATTATATGTAAAAATGATGATTGATACAAAAAAAACAAATTTGTTGTTGTCAGGACACTAAAAAAAAACAGCTGCAGAGTTTTCCGAAACCTAAACACAAAATGGTAAGAGGTCGGATATTTCAAGTCACTTTTTCTCAAAATGTCCTGAAGTGAGACACATATGTGTACGTCATTTTACCACAGTAGGGTCGTATAGTACTGGCCAGTCTCATTCATGTCATTGTAGCCCCCCCCAGACTCTCTGAGACACTCCCAGTCTCTCACCCCCTTGCCGCTGAGTCATCCCATCCTTAATTTATGTGCAAAGAGAGAGAAAGGTGGCCATTTTGAAATTGTGCAAATACCTGAGCAATGCACATCGCCCAGTGCTTTTTGACCCTTCCAGCTATTTAGTTGGGCTCTGAAACACGACTAATTAATTGCATTGTCTCACATTCCATAGTGCTCAACCAAGCATGATCGTGAGCTTCAGTGTACAATAAGTGAAGTCGATGAGGCACACACCTGGCTGAAATTTTCAAATACAAATGTCTGATCCTTTAATTTTTGTGAGTAGTGTATATTGGTACACAGTACAATGCTGCTATAATGAACAGGGTAGGGTCCATACGCAATGCTTGGTGTGGCATACCTCCCCAACAATTTCATTACCAATTTCAATGGTACTGTTCCAATCGTTGCATTTTCATCTGTAAGCCTAAAAATCACATTATTCCGATTTCCATAAGAAAAGGGGGGAAAATTCCCGACAAAAGAGGGTGCTATTTGCCAAAACAGAGAGGGTGCCTATTTCCTCTGGTGAAAAACCAGTTGTTGTGTTCTTGTTTTGTGTAAAACATTCCTTTTGTGCGTCTGCTTGTTTTGCCATGGGCTCCCAACATAGCCGTTCCAATTTCGGAGTTTATTGACATCTTAACTTTTGAGTCGCTGTCATCAGTCCTAACTTTTTTTTCTTTAATTTAAAGCAAATTTGTGATGTTCAGTAACAGTGCGCAGAAAATTTGGGAGCCAAGATTCATGTTCCATATACCGAATTGTTCAGTATAGTGGCGTTGTACTGTACTTACATCCAACTTATTCATGACTTAAGAGGTACTCTGTAAATTGAATAGACAATTGGTCAGTTTGCTTTTGAAGAAAGACTTTTGTTTGCCTTTATTTTTTTCATCGTAACGCATTGACTCATATTAATGCACATTTAAAAACATTCATATTTACATTTAAGTTATCAAGATGCTATATGTACTTCAAAATTTGCAAATAATTACAATTTGGAAAGACTCTAGACACTTTGTTACTACTTCGTTTGAGGACTAAAAGCTTGTAACTATTGCTTCGTTTTAAAAATTGAATGGTATTCCCATTCAGGCAGCCAAAATACCACTGTTCAGTCAACCCAGTGGCTGCTCTGAACCTCACTTTTTAACAAGTTCATCCCCCGAACAGAGATACTGGCAAATGGGAAGAACCACCGACATAGGGCTGGATAGCTCAGTTGGTAGAGCACTGGTACAGTGTTCCAGAGGTCGCAGGTTCAAATCCCGCTCCTGTCAGTTTCTTTGTTCATCTTTCTAAGTTTTTTCCTTTTTTAATTCTATGTGCATTTTGTATTTTCAAAGTTGTACATCCACATTGCCAGCGCATTAGAAAAAATTCTTTTATTTAAAATTATCACAAAACTGCAAGTCGTTTGCAACTGCAAATCGTTGGCTCAGTGCTGAAAGGTCATTACTGCATAAATGTAATTTTTGTAAACACTCTGAGGGCCTTACTCTGTGCATGAAAGAAATATTTGATTTAAACAGCTTTCTCTTTTTTTTAGTCATAAAATTTTTTTTTCAGCCAAAATGTTTAAATTTTAACCAATTCTGTTTCCCAAATTAATGTCTAAAACTATATTTTTCACTAAACACCTTTTAGTGCATTCTAAGGACCTTTTAGGCCCGACATGAAATTTGTTTCATATGAAAATATTACCTTGCAAAAATGCTTTGTATGTAAAACAATCCCCATTAATTGCTATAACCAGTTAATTTCTATTTGCAAGTGAAATAAATGGTGATTTATTCAAACTAACAGAACAACTTGTTTGTACGTGTATATCTATTTGTGAAACTGTAGTCTTTTGCCACTTAACCCTTCTCCTAATCTGGACCATTGCCAGAGTTTAAGGTACATCCGTTTCCATCTTTAGATGCCAGTCTTCCAAGCTCCTTATTTACATTGTAAAGTTCCCTCTGGAGCCTTTTAGTCTCAATCTTATAAGGGCCACAATAAACTCAATAGCAATATGGGATCCTCAGAGCTCTAATACTGATAGTCCCAAGCCCTCAGCCATCCACTCTACCCTTCCTATCAGCTCTCAGACTTCCAGCCCCGAGGACTTCCACCCTTGCCCATCTCCAGTACACAGTTTGGCTGAAAAATATTCTAAGTCCAAACAATGGAAGGTTTAACATTTAGAAACGAGCACACTTTTTCAA
>NW_019091440.1:688416-718346 GCF_001949145.1 Acanthaster planci
GGACCCTCTGCCAATCGGGGACCTTATTGTCCTCTATTGTTAAGGGTCCCCAATTGAATGCAGAAACAAACTCATAACACCTTCCACCACTTTCCACTCCACGCAGCCCCCCTCCCCCAAAAGAAATTCTGCCCCTCTTCTATTTCCCTTTCATGGGTGGAGGGTGAAGCCACCTCAGCTGCCTAATTGTGATCAAATCAGAATTGTTAGCAGGTGCCAATTACATGTACGTGTGCTGAGCATGATGTCATATCCAGACTTACATGTCTCCATCGTTGCAGTCATCTCTTACCAGATTGCCAGCTGTCAGGTGGGTACGCAGGTGTGGGGTCCAGCATCTAAGTGTGCCAATGTAATGTAGGTGTACAGGGCGCATTCGATTACAAGGCAGACCTGGAAAATCAGCAAGCCATCACAATGAGAGAAACTCACACCAACTGAAGAATCTTCATTGGCAAAGTTGCAGGGAACTGAATCAATAGGGACTCACACGCCCAATCTACATGTACATGTACTGTAAGTATCAAAACCAAAAGAACACTGATCAACCCTTCGAAAAAATGACCAAACTGACAAATTAAATAAGACTTGAAAACCATGAAATAAAGTTTAACCAAAAAAGAGCTGGGAGACTGTGGAATCACAGATCAGCCAAAACTTTACACTTCTCCACTGCCGTGCTCAATGCACCGTACATAGAGTACCTAAGTGAATACGTCACGCGCACAATTAGTGTGTAAAAGGCATTAGAGCAGTCTTACTTGATCGGCAGTAATTCTGCTACCGCGTAATTTTAACGTGTTTTTAATGGGTGGAGTTGAGTAATACGTACGGTGAAGGAATCACCCTAACTAGGCCTCCACATATTTTAATCCGGCACTCTTCTCATTCATTCATTGCCAGTGAAGATCTTGAGAAAATCACAGTAACAAAATCATGGTATTGAGATGACAAATAATTCATCAACAGGCATGACGGTCAGGAATTCGCCATTTGGGCAAATTGAACATGATAAACTACTGGGGGAATTAATCAAAAAGGCAATTGAGAAATACCTGTATGTGGCTGATACTGTTCACGGCCGGGGAGCTTTATCCCAATCTTTGAGCCTTCCTCCACTTGTTTCTAGTTTAGGAGTAGGGCCATATATATGGAGGTATAGTCCACTAGCCAGGCCCTAATAAAGTTGAGTCTCTAATGTGCCACTCTTCGACGTTTCCTTGACTTTCCTCATGCATCCCTGCCAAACCTCTTTGCTGAAACTTTCAATTCAGTTACAGTAAATAATGATATTATAACCTTTAAAATACATGCTACCGATCACCTCTGTGAACAATTTGGGTGTAATGAAATTTAAAAACCTGAAATTCAAAAACGACAAACATCCAGAAATTAACACAAATTCAGCTGACTGTTTCCTATTTGTGGCACACTTGAACAAATCTCTGAAAATTCCACATCCCACATACAAGTAAGAAGTTTTTCAAAGTTGACAAATTCTAATATTATATACCCCTAAATAGAGGTGCCTGTACGTGTACAAACTTATTTTCAGAAATGTAGGCGTGAGGTTAGTATACTTTCTTCACTGTGGGTACATTTTCAAAGCGTTCATTTTGCACTTCAAAAATAATAAATAAAAACTGGAAATCAGGTCCATAGACCTTGTATGTCATGCACTGACTACATTGACGTTAACACGTTTCCGAAACCTTGAGTCTTGTCACGTGTCACTGTCTTCGTTCACACATTTGAGGTATAAAAACAGTACATACTACATCCGGATGTAATGGGTGACTTACTGTATTGTATACTCCTCCATCACATACCGGGCTCTGTCCCGATGCATAGGGATTTCTTTCGAAAAGGGGCATAACTAAACATCCGCTTGATTTTAGGAGCTGAAATCGCACTGGTTTGTTTGCCTACTTATGGGGTAAACTATCCCATAGGTTGCTACATGTAATTGCAGAAAACTCGCACTTCTCCTCATTTGGAAGACAAAATGTTGCCTTTTTGTTGCCGTTTTCCACTCGGCACAAATTTTACCCCACTTGCACTAAAACTGACGGCTGTTTCATCACTTTCATGTCACGTCGCAGAGTGCGAGCTGCGCTACCAATCATTTGCCGCAAGCAGTGTGTGACTGGACAGGGAACCAGTCAAGGGCATTGCGTATTAGCTGCACATGTCAGTATAGGACTATATGTGTAAATTTACATGCAATGTTAGAATTCTGAAATGGCAACATTTGTCAGCTCAGCCAGAAAGACTGTGATTTTGCCTTCTTATCTATGGTAATTAATGATGCATCCAAGCGCCTGGCCTGCCCAAATTACAAGGCCAGGCATCTCATGCACATGTCAGTAAATTTACACGAACAGTACATGCAAAGAACTCTTGAAATACGTGTACTTTAATACAGATATGCTAAAGCATGTGAAAACTAGCTTGGAAGATTTTTATTCATGCTGCAGCCAAGTGCCTGCCTTCAATCTTGAGTTGTCGAGACTGAGTTGACTTGGGATCGACTTGACCTGAGATGGAGTTGACTCGGAGCGAGTTGATTCCAGACCAAGTTGGCGACTTCACACTGACATGACTGATGAGTATACAGTGTGTGTACATTGCAATGTTTCGCTGGACCATATTCAAATCTTTAAAAGGGCAACTCATAAGAGTCCAAGTTGCTCAGACTACTATTGACTGATCTACACCATCCTGATGCAGTCGCATCAATTATCATTTCAAAAATTCAAACATGCACAGCATGACAAAGTGAAGTTCGGCTAGCACTCAGAAAAATGTATTTTCGACCTTGTTTGGCTTATATCATATGGGATGGCCTACTAGTAGTAGTATTACAGCTGTCGTCATCATCAGACCCAACAACTTGTTTGGAAGGGCTAAACAATTTCCAAATGTGTGCACAATCTAAGTGGGCATATAGGCCTACTAAAGTTACTCGTGTCATTTTCACAGAAATGTGTACATGTACTGTAGGCATGCCTAGGATTAGTCTCAATATGGGCTTTTCCAGGCTCCATGGTCTCCAGGAGCCTCTAGGTCTATGAATTTTATTCCTGTCAAGTGTGGAATAATAAAAGTAAAATACATTGTACTTACTCCATTTCACGTAGGTGTGCCAGCGATTCCTCAGAGACTAATTTCTCACGTGTTGTCTTGATGATACACAAAGTCACGAAAATAAACGGATTAAGGCGACCACCGTGTGCTCAATATTCACACTTGCACGTGTGTCACCGCACCCACGTGTTGTTTGCAGTGTTCTGTGTGTAAAGGGTTTTCGAGGCAGCGTGAGTTTCGCGTAGTGACGTCATGCACCAAGTGCCTGCCTAGCGCCGACGACTCGGCCTGAGTCCGAACGGGCTTCCAGAGCTACGACTAGGTCTCTCCACGTATTTCCAATGGAGCGAAGACCCAGACCTAGCTCTAGACAACATATTCGGATCTAGGGGGCTATATATTTTTTTTGGTGTTCCGAGTGCGCCCTCAAGTGCATTTGAATCACAGAACAACCTGAATAATTAATAGCTCTCTGTACGTTTACCGCATTCAAATTGATCAAGCTCATCTTTCCAATTCAAATTTCCTGAGGTGAAAACAAATATTTAATGAATGTGGACAGATACATACGCCTACTGCCTACGGAAAGTTGAGTTTTGTGGTGTGCGTATTGTGTAGCGCGCGTCCAATGCGCGCTGCGCGTTTCATACAATATACGAATTCAAACAAAAAAAACCCGAAAGTATTATGAGAAATATGAAACTTTTATTGGGCCGGCTTAGCTGTCCACTGACCAGCTAAAACTGGAGCCCACGATGACAGCGAGAAAACATCTTGCATGTCTTGGGCTGGTGGGACTCCTGTTGACTGTCACCGCTCTTGCGTTCCTGATCAGTGTTGACCGTAGAGAAAAGAACTCTCTTCCCGGAGCGGCTGTCCGCGACCGATTCCCGGAACTTCCTGGACGAAACTCGGATGGTAGCGGTAGGCTACATGAAAGCAACATTTCAAATCTTTGTAGTCATTTTTTTCAACACCTGAAGGTATTCCGATATTTTGGTCCTGTACTCAGTGGACCTTTGTGTGTGACATAAAGTGAAGTGAACCATGGAACCATGAGTCCTAATTGTTGAAGTTGTAGAACCTGAAGGATCTAACAAGGCTAGCCTACAGCATTTATTTTATGTTCAGATGTTTGCCTGTGCCTATGAAGACCTGATTTGGAGATCGGTGCACTCAGTGAAACACTGGACAGCAATCCTTACTTTGAGGAAACGCATCCAGTTGAATTAACTCGCCCCAGCCAACAAGTACTAATCAGGCAAACGTAGATTTTTAGTTTAAAACTGAAACCTACAATAAGGGATTTTTATGCAATCTCTAGCCGCCAAAACGAGTAGATATAACAATTGATATCCTGTGTTCTTGGAGAGCAAGCCAACGAAGCCTACTTTCTTGCCTCTACAGGCCGTCGTGTCAGATCCTTCCTACGGGAGCCCCCCCACCCGCAACCAAGGGACGATAACACAAACCCTGACGAACCCAACCCCGAGCTCCTCAAACGAGTCCCCCGGGGGAGGAGCGTGTGGGAGGCGCTATTCCGCCGACGATTCCGTGGACGGGACCGCGGTACGCCGAAAGACTCCGCGCATCTGGCCAAAGACGCGACCAACAGCACGGTTGCTGTACCTCCGAAGGCGAGGCGTAAAGGGTAAGGCTTCAGAAACATGACGTCGCTAAAGTGGTGCGTGGTTTTCTCCAGGAGTACAGGGAAGCAAATTACATTACAGAAACTGACTGATGAACCATCAGCAGCAGATTGGGGTAGGCCTATGGCATTTCTAAGACATTTTCAACCCGGCCTTCTGATCTCCCTGATTTGCTTTCTGTTTTAGTCATTTTCCTCATTTTGTCAGGAAGAAGCGCTTCCTACCTCTCTAAGACCAATTTAGTTGAACCGTAGATTTTTTCCTCTTCTTGTTTCCGATGGGAGGAGTTTAGGATGTAGTGATCCCACGTTGGCTTTGGAAGACAAAAGGTCTTCAGACCCGGAAGTGAAAGGGACAAAGGACATAATCTGGGCAGACTTTTAAAAAGTTTAAGCTGTAGCAAAAACGACCAACAGTACCTTAAAAACGAATCAGAAATCACAGGCCATTATTCAGTCTGCAAGTCACACACGTGTAGAAATTATTATGGTAAAAAATGATAAAAATGAATTAATCTTTTTCCATTTCAAATATATGTTGAACATTGTGCAGGGCACGCTCCATTCGCCGGGCACTGAAGAAAGGCTTAAAGGGGCGATATGTTTTCAACGGGAAAGTATACGGTTCACCGCCTAAACAAGAACCATCGCAAGTTAACGCCACTTCTAGGCCACCAAGAGTCATCGATTATTGTAAGTATATAAAAACAACTGCAAAGAATGGTCAATATTATTCATAGA
The DNA here is from genome assembly GCF_001949145.1 of Acanthaster planci. The sequence continues at coordinate 693,893 of NW_019091440.1, forward strand.
GCGCTCTCTCTGTCTCTCTCTCTCTCTCTTGAGAGAGAGAGAGAGAGAGAGAGAGAGAGAGAGAGAGAGAGAGAGAGAGAGACTCTCTCTCTCTCTGTTATTATTTTATCCCCTCCCCCTTCCCAATTAAGTATAACTAAAATTTGTCCGGTATAGTGAAAGCTGACCTAGATTTGGCCCTGAAGAAGTGAGGCTAACCATTTTTTTTTAATGCAAGGCATACCATATTATAAGTGTCGGTTTATTGATGGCTCCGTCTCTTCAAAACCAAAGCTCGCTACACCTGAGGCTCCCTGTACGTAACGGCAGGATATACGGGCAATGCACAATATGCGCCCCCAAGAGTTTGCAACGCGTTTGCCAATCACAACGCGCGAAATCTGTCGGTCCATTGCGCGTTTGGAAAGGTTCGACAGATTTGGCGCATCGTGCTTGGCCAACGCGTTGCAAACTCTTGGATGCGCACTTTTAACGCCCATATTGACGACAAATATATATCAGACGTCCCCATGCGCATCGTTGTCTTTTTTCCCCGTATTGGTGTGGTCTACATGTACATGAACAGCCCGCATTCTTTTGCACTGTTTCAATTCCCCCCCCCTCCAGTGGCACATCTCCGCAACCGACCCCTGACCCCCGAGGAAGCGCGGCACCAGCAGCGGCACTACGTGGAAAACGAGCAATACCAGCTGTACGTGGCGCGGAAGAAAGAGGCTAAGGAGAGCCGAGAGAAGCTGAAGGAGATGATCAAGAAACAGAAGGCGAAGAGTAAGGGGGAAAAAAACGAGGCACACGAGAATGAACCCATGCACGCGAAGCTGCGCGAGAAGAATTTGGCATGGAGGGGGCAGGTACTGTCCGCTTGCACCAAAGTTTGTGTGGTCGCTTTTCTGGTTGTGCAGGCCTTGTGCAGCGAGGACTTGGAAACACAGGGTGTCCAGGAACTTCTGGAAGGTTTGCATTGTGAGGTGATAAGTTAGGTTTGTGGTTATACCCCTGGTACACCACGTATGAACTATCTCTTTTTGTGAGTGTTGGTTCTGAATAGAAGGTGTCCAGGTAATAGCAGGCACGGGCATCACTAGACAGGGGTACATGCCATCATGAAATTTGCAGACGGACCGTCGGACTTTATGCATGTATGGTATAGTCTGATTCCCCGACCCAACACGAGACACTCCCCATTCCTTCTCCATTCTTGCCGGCAGCACCATGATTTTGCCGACAAAATTAACTGACCAGTGGGGTGAGGGGGAGGGGATGTGACACCCCCCACATTCCTCCCTCCAGCGACGCCCGTGAAGGCAGGTTAGTTGGCACTCTGTGGACTAGCACAGGTCCGTAGACAGTTATTCACGGGGTCAGCGTGTCTGCCGCCAAATGAAGAGGAACGGAAGTCGAGGACTTTCATTTTGGAACTTGCGAACGGTTTTGAGCTAGTCTCAAGACTTGTTAGCCTATACTCAGTGCAAAAGCGAGCACTCACGCGCAATCATGACGTGACAGCAGATCATTTTGTTTCAGCAGAAGTTGAAGGCATTTCAACTCATGCGGATTTCGTTGGAAATGCTTCAAGATGTCAAAGTTCGCTTTCGCGTACGTTCGCCTGAAGTCTGAACCGGCTTTGAAGCGGAGCCGCGTCCATGACAAGAAGACAAGCAAATACCTTGACCTTGAGAGGTGTAATTGTTCCAAGGGACGTATTTACCTGAGCGGCTTTGCTTGTGTAAAAATAAATCAATATTTAATGCTTTAAGAAACGAGCGTTCATTTGGAGTTGCCCCATTGTTGGTGACATGTCGCACCCCCAAATCCAACCAACAGAAGGAAAATTACAGTTTTGAATTAAAAACTAATTTTTGTTTAATTCTCCGAGGTCCCTATTTTTAAATTTTAGTATTTAAGTTTCAAGTATTTACTTGATCTTTTTTATACATTAAAAGAGAAATTGCGAAATTAAATTCAGAAATTTTTGGTCAAAACCATGCAGTGTTACGAAAGATAAAAATTATGAGTTTTAGCATTACCTTGTTCCAACTTGATTTGGTTTGTTCTTTGCAGAAAGGCCAAACTTTAAAAGCATCGGGTCTTCGAAATATGCAAAGTTCCTGAAGAGTTTCAAGAAAAAAGGAGGGTTTCCAGTGGGCAAGCCAAAGATGGCGCCGAGAACAGTGCCCTACCGCGCCACCACGTACCATCGGGGGGCCAGCCGGAAGACGGTGCGAAACCCCTGGGCTTACAAGCCTCGATGGCAGCCGATGGTCGTCTCGAAGAGGCGACGGGTGTTGCCGTTCAGACGCAATAGGACGGGCAGGTAGGCCCTGGAAGCTTGAAACGAGCCTGGATAATTTGAAAGTTCCAACTGAAGCCTTCGAATTCACCGTCTGAAAGTGACGACAAGAGAACACGGCAATAAGTGGGCGGGGTCGCTCCAATTATTGGCAGATAGAGGAGGGGTCATAAGCCCCTTCCCTAAAATAGAGAGTAGTGAAACTGAGCCTAGTCATAATCTTTCCTCATTCTCTCTCCCCGAGAATTGGGTTCTGAAGACAGTGACCACCGTTTGAACCCCTATCCATTTTCTGCTCAGTATAGTTATATTCAATGGATAGTTCCCGTAGCTAGGCTCAGTTTAGCATGGGAAATAATTGCATTAAATTGGCGATACATCACGGTCTGATTAGTTAAGATTATTGCTGTGAAGTCATTCGTTTGTTCGATACTGTAGTTTCGTAGGTTACGAAGTTACAGCTTTTGCTTCCAAACAATTATTGTAGATTTGTAATTATCAACTGTAAATTAGATTCGTCACGAATCCACAGGAATTGTAATTTTGTAAAACGACGAGGAAGGTTTCCTCATATTTACTCCTCTCCTCGTTTCTATCAAAGTGAAAAGTTGGTCTGCCGTGACACTGATTCTACTGGGCCTCGTAATGGGTATAGTTAAAAATTTAACAGCTACCGGGAACGCCCACACTCCGGACTTATTGTGTATGTTTGTCTTTCTCCATAGAAAATGACGTATAGTTTGTTATCTGTCGTGTTTTCAAGATCAATGCTTTATAAAGCAAAATTTTCAACAAGGATTTGAATTTTCTCTTCACCTTTCAATAAGAAATAATTTGATGTGTTTTGGCTGCTGTTCTGTAAGTAAATGTTGCCCAGGCCTTTTTTTACAATGTTGGATTATCGCTTAATTGAATTGACACAAACTCATGTAATCTTCTAGTTGTCCCAAGATCACACCGGTCCTGAGGTGACAGATCTGTCGGAATCGCTGCTCCCCGAGTGTACGGTCCAGTATATGTATCAGTTCATTTAAAACGTTCCTGTATAATCATCTGATTGAAGTGTTAGTCTGTAAATCGTCTTGTTTTGCTAATGTTTGTAGCGCTATAAGCAATTTTAGGTGGATATGTGCGCTTTACAGAAATTTTTCAATGTTATTATTTAACTCCAAAATTGGCATCGCAATTTGAAGCCAAAGTTGTTCATTCTCCAAATGAAATAGCAGTTTGTAGTGAGGGTGCATTCTTCAAGTAGCACAAATCTACAGTTCCTGGTCCGTTCTCCTGGACAGACTTAGATCAAAGACCTTATCTTATCACACTTACAGCATTTATTGGACTGTACACATTATTCCTAAAGAATACAGCACGTCTATATTTTCAGTAATGAAACTTGGAAAACTAAATAACAAAAACTTGTTGACCCAATCAAGAGGTGTGAAAGGTATGGATTTTAAACCAACAAAGTCATCAGAACTAAACAACACACAATATTTTTTATGAAATAGCTACCACGCAAAAGACACTGGGTAAAGTTCCATTAAAAGAAATCTCAACATGATTTGCAACGCAGGAAGAAATAAAATCATGGAATTGGTACCAAGAGGTAATATTGCTGTAATGTATAAGCATACGAGCTTGATTGTCAAATGCCTCTTTTAAATAAAAAGATGTCTCATTTGGGTCCATATTTCATGGAAGTGCCGAGCGTTTTTAAATAGCCTTTCACAATGTATTTTCGCAGTGTTTCCCCAGTGCCCAATGTCACTGTTTGGGTATATTGTACGGGTGGACAGAGTGTGCAAAAAGTCAACTCTTGATCGGAAACAGGACCTGTTTGCCCAAAGATGTACACATTTCCAATTAGTTTTGAGAAGGACGGGCTTTCATTTGGTACACACATGTAGTGTGTTACAATTACATGAGATTTGTTCTAATTAAACTTTGAGAAATGCACTTTTGTCTTTGTGTGCTGTCGGCCAGCCGCAGAGTATGCCAAATATACTGCAATGCAAAAAGTTGTCTTAAACTGGGACGGAGAAAAACGACAGATGTGTGGGTGCGCTGTGTCTGTGCCATCTTGAAACAGCAAAGGAAAAACTCATGAAGTAACCCTCATATCTTCCCGACGCAAAGTACATCGTGAAAATAGTCTGCGGTACCCGGCCCGCTGCTGCATTCTGACTTTAACCAGCCGGCCCACACCGGCAAGCTCGGTGGTTGAATGGTTAAACCATCTGCACTAGTAAGCAGGAGGTCCTGGGTTCGAGTCCAACCTGACTAGCTTGTGGACTTTTTCGCAAGCTCTCGGACAAGCACTGAATATAACTGTACATGTAGAATATTTAAAAGCGTAATACGTCAGGTATCAGGGCAAAACCCGTAATCAAAATTGACATCTCCCCGAAGCGAAATACATCTTTAAAACTCGTGAAAGTTACCAAGTTATTATGACTGACTAATACATTCTTTTAGCCCTTTGGGCAAAATTTGTCGACAAACGCAGTGCCATCTCCGATCTTGCAGTTTCTGATGTCCTCTCATATATAAATGTATAAAGGGAAGCGATGATTCTGTATGTAAAAATGACGCGTTCCAGCTTAACGTTATTTTCACTTCTGGGAAAAAAATGGAAAAATCTGGGAACCAGTTCAATTCAACCGTTTCACAATAGTGCGCCTCCAGGAGTTTGCAACGCGTTGTCCAATCACGATGCGCGTTTAGAAAGGTTTGACAAATTCCGTATTCAGCAATTGTGGGCTTGGAAATTTTTAGCCCAATGAAAATACTCTCATAGTTAGTCAGGCTTCTTTGCTTACTAGCGTCCCAATCAAATCGGTCCCCACGGCGTAATATAAACATTATAATAATACACGTTATAAATACTGGAAAAAGACTGAACACTTCTGCATGACAACATTACTTATTAAGAACACTGGACGGAAATTTGTCAATAAGGCGGCTATAGAGCCGCAAGAGTTGTTAGAATCAGGACGACTTAAAGAAAAGAATTAATTTTTAATACCATTTACAACTTCAAGATGTAATTAAATAATACTTTATATTAGCGTATAGTCCAAATGAGGAAATTCGTTCGTAAAAATATTTACGCTTTGGTTCTGCTGAGGGAGCTGCTGGTTTTGTTTGTTGAAATGGCGTATTTAGAGCCGTAGTTGTACGGGATACTCAAAATAAATTGTTGCTAATAAATAATTATGTGACTGTTGCGATCAGTCCCACAAAAAATGAGAAATGTATGTCGATTTTCATTAATTTCAACCTCAACAGGTGCAAGGAGAAGAATCCCGCCCGACCGGCTTAAAACTATCTCTAAGCTGTGGCGACTTCAGATGTAGTTTTGCTGGTATGATAAAATAAGTTTGAGTTTGAGGACTAGAGGTGGAGCCGGTTTAGATCATTTCTACTTACGAAGGAGTGTCGTGATGTTGGAGGGTATTGGACAAGTGCTAATCGCGGTCAAAACAATTAGCGTTCAACCCAAGGGGTACAAACGAATGTTGCATATATCTTACGGTTTGGCACCACTTTTCTCCTCGCTTCTACATGTATTCTTCATTTCCAGCTGCGTCGATAAGTCGGAGATGGGTCATTCAATTCGGTTTTTTCCACAAGTGTGTACAAGTACATCTTTTTGAGAAGCCTTCACTCCAAGCATGCCAGCATGATGCGTGCGGGAAGATAAAGCAACCGTTATTTTTCTGTGTCTCAGAGGATTGGAACGATTTCGTTGGTGGGGCAGCCCCACCATTCATGGTCTGAGCGAAATTCTTAATTGATAAGAGCCAAGAGGACCGTCTTGTAGTTACCGGAGCAGTCGTCTCGAATCATGTTGCCGAGCGTCTTGCCGAATTTGTTCTTGAAGGCTTCCTTGATCTCCAGCATGTCGGTCTGAAAAACATGAAAGTTGGAGCTCCATAATTTGCCTTGATTGAGCTATGTGACCATGCACAGCACGCTCAAAGACATGTGATTCGTTGTCTCTGGTCACAACGACAAATAAGTTCCATTTGTCATACTGACCAAAAACCAAACAAACGAAAGAAAAGGAATTTTACAAGCCTTTCCATTTATAAGTTCGTGATGCCAACAGATAAAAGACTTTTCCCGACCACTGTCGATACGTTTGGTTCTGTTCATGACGAAAAAAACTAAGTCTCGTTTTGTCACGGGGGCGTGAATCCCAAGAAAAGGGGGGCGGGTTACATCCCCCTATCTGACCAGGGGGTAGGGGTTATTGAATCCCCCCACTTTTTTGAGGTGAAAAACCAGTAAGACGGATTTTGAGTAATTTTCGGATTTACCAACAGCAGAACGAATGCATGAACCCTCAAAGGGTGAGTGGAAACATTTTGTGGGGTGTTCTCCAACTTTACAGAAACATTTGTCTTTAATAATTTATTTGGTTAAATGTGCTGAAAATTAAACCTTTTAAACATTTCAATTTGTCCAGGCCTTCCTGGACAACTGAGGGCGCTGTTCCTGTGATGTCATCTAGGGGAGACATGGTTCAGTGCAGAGGTTTTTATGTTCAAATTGTGAGTCCGAGATTTTTACTCGAAGAGGTAGAAAAACTTCAAAATTATGAACCAAAAAATGAAAATGACGTTAACTAAGACACAGGTGTATTTTTGGAGGTTAGCATAGTAAAAGGAAAGCCATCTGGCCGATAAAGAACTTGTTAGGAATTGAAGAAATTGGCACGGGCGTTGTGAACAAGTGTGACGTTATGTGGAAAGCTGAGCTTAGCATTCGAACACACACCAGCGACAACCTACCTGACAGTGGCTGATGACGAGCCGCTGCAGTTGCTCGTCGTCGGTGCCCAGACCGCTCATACTGCTGTACAATTTGGTGGCGAAATATTCGGCCCTGTCACGCGCAAAGGCCACTAGAAAGACAAAAGAACACTCATTTAGCGCATGTCAAATAGTTCGGGCTCTACCTCGTCCCCAAGGGTACGATCTTGCCGCGCCATGTTGGTTCCCAATGCTTGTGCGATCTTACGGCTGCATCCGAATCTCTTGTCTAGAGCTAGGTCTAGGTCTTCGCTCCATTGGAAATGCGTGGAGACGTGCAAACAATAGACCTAGCCGTAGCTCTAGAAGCCCGTTTCGGACACGGCCCTTAAGTGAAGGAACGCGCACGCAGCCCATGGAGACGAGGTCAGTTAATGAGGCCCTTCCGTTTTCATGGAAACTGCAGTTGACTTAGGAGGGCTGATGGGAATGATTACACACACAAGCTGCATCGCGAGCGACTGTTGATTTCAAAACCGCCTGTTCACGGACCGTGGGACTTTTCAAATTCAGTGGGTTCCAATGTTTTCCGCAGTTTTGTACTCAATAATTGGATGCTCTTTTGACCTTTATGAAGTACAATGTGGCTAACTGTTGCTACATGACATTTTTTCCCCAGCTTACCGAGCTTCTTTAGTCCAAAGAGAATATCTCCCGAGAATTCGTTTTCCAGCGCCTCCTCCATAGTCTTGCCGTAAAGCTACAAAAGGAGACGAAAATGATATTGTTTTATACTGTATCATATAAAGGTACATCTTGACATAAATTGTAGATCAAATTATTCTTGTTTTAATGCTATTCCCTTTTTCGTAAAAGGAGATGCATCAATGTAAGAAAATGAATTCTAAATTAATTTGCAGTCGGCATTTTGCCCGAACATTGTCTTCACTGCTACCACTGTTGACGTAGAGGACGTCCTGTTACAGTGTCTACTAGGTCGTTGAGATTCTCGACACGCCCTGAAATTGACTGCTGCCATACCCTCTTGTACGAGTCACAGACCGCGCTCAGCTGGTCCCAACTCCTCGAAGTGAAGACGTCTATGAACAGATCGTCCCACGTTCCAATTCTGTCCTCGCCTTCCTAGAAGTTGAAAGAATAACCAATGTGTAAACAATGAGCGACTTTCCGTGTCACTTCACCGATTGCTGACACGTAGAATGTTACTGATACGGTACGTCTGTTATTTATTGTAGCTTTAATATAATTTCAGTGGGGTTACTTTTTGTTATGGTTTTGCATTAGTTTTTGTAGTTTCTGAAGGGTGTATTTGATTAAAAGGTTCTTAGAAAGTACATAGTATAAATGTGACCCATTCTGCGAAAATGAGTCATAAGTCGCAAGAGCCACTTTTTGAGTTTTCATTTGTATTGAAAAGAGCAAATTAAGGCTTTTGTTTTGAAGTATCACTCAGATTGGCATCCTGATGAAAGTGGATAATCCATGGTGAAAAATGCTGTGGGTTCCTATTGATTTACACTGTGCAAAATTATTCTAAAGGACTTTTTACTCCAAAGTGGCTCTGGTGGCTTAAGACTCATTTTCACAGAGTGGGTCACAAATGTTGTTATTAGTATGTGGTAGTCTTGCCCGGATTTCTAAACTGTCATGACTTGAAGTCACCCTTCGACAGTACCGCAGAGTTATGATAAAAATGTCAAAGTTTAACCCAAACGCATACCACCTGGAAAATGCATTCGTTGTTCCCTTCAGAAGGAATCTTATACCCATAATGCAGTGGGTTCCATAATGTTATTATTCACAAATCACCTGAAAAAGGGTCTTGGCGTCTGCGTCGGCAAACGACGGCACCAGAACGTGAGGAGCATCCCTGCAGCCCTGACAGAAAAAAGGTCCAATGAAAATGAACAAAATTCAGTGACGTCGAACATGAAGCAGCCAATTACGAGTTGCGTTACACAAAGGAAAGAAAAAAGCCTTCCACATTGAAGGTTATGCCGATATAATGGCAGTACTACTTGCACGTTTGTCGAAACAATTAAATTAAAAAATCAATCAATCAGTCTCATATAAGACAATATTTACTTTGGAAGTGACACAATAATGACTTTTATTCTTCTTGCCCATAATCGTTATCATATCACATCGTTACTTTCACGAAGTGATCCTGAGGAGACTTGATTTAAGGACAGCAAGAGAGAACAGTACCTCCATCAGTTTGAGGCAGAGCTTCTCGAAGTTTCCGCTCGTGTCGCCTTTGATGTCCTCGGCCAAATGTCTCTGGTATCCTGGTGGGAAAATAATCAGGACATTTCTTGCCCTTATACTTTCCATTTTTGTTTGTTTATGTATTCATTCACTGGTTAAACTGCTCATTGGGCAAACTATAATAATTTATTTGGGCAGGTGAGGGGCTAAAGATCTGATCTCATTTTTAGTGATTTCTTCACAAAAAGTATCAGAAACAATATACATGTATGATATTGTAATTACAATCCAACGTTGAAATCGTCTTATGTTTGCTGTTTTTGCGTGGGGCGTGTGAGATGGAAGAAACATGTGGTATAAAGTTGTCGCTGCAAATTCCCTGTCATAAAATGTAACGACTTGTTTTTGTCGTTCTGTTGCCTCTAGGTTGTTTGGCTTACTATTATAGTACTCTGCCTGGATGGCCTGGAGTTCTTCTCTGCTCCGGAAACTAAGGATCTCTATCAGCGCGTCGTCATCCGTCCCAAGACCCTGGAAAAAAATCAAGGAACTCATAGGTTCGGGCGTCCTTCAACTTTTCTTCGATAACTCTATTCTCATATAACTGATTTTTTTTTAAGTCGCAATTTTTAAAGGATTTGGACATCTTTCTCGCTCAACTGCCGATCCTGGAGGCACAGAACTTGAAGTTTTGTCCACGTCAAATGTCTTATGAATACCGCGTGATAAACCGCATGACGCGCAACTCCACTAAAAAGATGTTTAATGAGATGGGAATAATGACTCACATCCATCGTCTCGTGCAGCAGCCAGGCATCGTACCCAGCAGCCGACTCCATCAGCTTGGCTACCACGCTTTCGTAGTCGCCGCTGATCTCGGCTTTTAAGTCTTTCAGAAGATCCTGAAAAAAGGAGGGAAATACAAAGATTATCAGTTTAAGTTTCTGGAAGTGCCGACAATAAGACATGACAAGGCCGACGTGTGCGAAGAATCGTTGTAACCAACTGTTATAGCCAAAATATTATGCATTTAAGAGCTACCGCCTTGAGCAGAAGTACCCCCTCATCGATTGAAAAGAGCCACATTGGTCGGGAGTTTTCATTTTGCTGGTAGCAACGCGACCGTAACAGGTGCATTTCATAGTCATTCGTGAACTAGCAAAGTTCAGTTCCGACTAAAGGAGCCTCCGTTAGTAGGAAAATTGCGCCCTCTCTTGATCCAGCTCGCCGCTCATAGCCGTGTTCGTTATGGCTCCAAAAGATAGCAGACACCGTTAAGCCAGTTTTTGCAGCAGGCAAGAATGTCGTTGGGTCCATATAACGGTTGAGATGAAGGTGGCTTCATTTTTAATAAGCATCATGGGTAACCCACCTTTCCGTATTTCTTCTGGTACGCCTGCGCAATCAGTTGTCTCTGGCTTCGATCACAAGACGTCAGCACGTCAATCAATAGATTGTCTTGTGTTCCTGAAGGAAAAGAACAAGACTGCATTTGTAATACCATAAGATCATGTTTTGGTTTCCATGTGGGTAAAAACGTTCAAGCAAATTTTAGCTTAATTAAAAGATTATCTTTCCAGATTCGGAGGAAGGGCATTTCGGATCCATTCTTATCAGTTCCTTCTTAGAGATCAGATCGATAACTGAGAAAAGGACGAGATCCATAACTTTCGGTTCTGACACTGAGATTTAGACGACGTTGGCTGGGGATTGAGTTGGTGTGTCCCCACGATCCCATTTCCACTTCCGAATTGCACGCTCCATTGAGCTGAGGAGGGGTATCAAGTTTCCTACTGTGGTCGGAGCCGCAGGCATACCTGCTCCTTGCATGGCGACCTTGAGATTCTCGGCTTCCTTAGAGGCATCGAAGTTAGGCTTAGGCCGGACGGTCCCGTGATAAACGGCCTGCCAACCAGAGAGATCAACATCATGAAAATTTAAATGTCAGGGCATTGAAATTTCAGGAATGAAAATAATTCTACCGGTTCTGGTTCGTGGAAGAACGGATGGACGGCTATCAACGTTTCGATCAGTATAATTTGGTCGCTTTCGGAAGCCCACTGAAGATGACTCTTTCTTCCAAACAGGACATGTCTCGGGAGTTATCTGCTTGGCTTCGGCATGGAGCTAATACGGAAGAGATTTGGAGTTCATTTGCAACGAGCGAAAGAGCCATTTTCATCGGACCATGCCTTTCAAGAGGCAAATAACGACATAAACAATCCACTCCCCTTACCGGTGCCCCAAAGGGTGCGTACAACTGCCTCACTACTTGCGTCGGCCCACGTCTACCTATGTCTGTATCAGTGTTCGTCACATTGCCGGTCCGCCCCTTGGGTGGCTTTCCGTTAGCCGCAACTCCAGCCGCCGGTCGCGCCGACGAAGAACCCCCACTACCCATGTTGACTTACTGAGGTTCACACCACACGAAAAGGCAACAGCCTCCGAAAAATAATTCCTCCCTTAGTACCTAAACTTTGACAAAATAAAAGTGGCAATTATTAAAGATTAAATTCATCAAACTTAGATTTGTATTTCACCAGATACATGCAACATTTTACAAATTAAATTGAGTAGATAAGGGAAACGATTGATGATCACGTTCGCTGAACAAGGGTGTATGTGTTTCGAATGGACGAGATAGGGTCAACATTTTGAAGCATCTTTTCTATTCTCAGACCTAGCATTGGTATGGTTGTCAGATGTTTGCTTCGGCAAGCTAACTGGCTTCAGAGCCGTATGTATGCACCCAGGGGCATGACCTCAAAGATTGTGGAAAGGGTTCTGCATCATCTTCGACATCATCGCTGCAAGGTTTAACACTTTTGAACTAGTAGGCCTAGTAAATCGTGAAACTTTAGAAATTTACTCACCTGTTTCGAGGGAAATCCAATATAAATCTTTACTTAGCTGAGATTGTCTCTGAATATCGCTTGCCTCTGAACACAGACAGTATCTCTCTGTTGGGGCCCAGCAACATTTTCTATTATTTGCAGTTGGGATGCTCCTAAGCCGATGCCCACATGTTTACCGGTTGAATACTCGCGACTGTTTCGTGTCTAAGAGTTTTGTTTTCACTTTACGTGTACATGTACAACAGCTGTCTATTCGGTCAGGGCAAGATGCACACCAACGGATTCACAGCAGTCGTTGGATGGTTACGCTTGAGTGCTCGCATTCACTGCGTCTCGGATTGTGCGCCTGGATACCAGGCAACCACACTCGCGGACAAACAGACACCATGCGAACAACGTCAACTGAGGTACACATCTACTAGACTCGTTTCAAGTTCCCCTTTTTCAGTTTTCAAGAACTCTGTGAAGCTGATGTCCATAATATGAACATTTTGTTATATGTACCATATTTTAAACAGAAAAGATCAGTAAACACACGTCTCATGTTAATTCAATATAAAGTAAACCATCATCTTTATTTTATTTCAGTAATCATAAAATATTATAAACAATTAAATCATTATGGGTTTTTTTGTTAATTCTAACAAAGTACCTGTAATAAAGGTGCTTTCGTGTAGCCCAATATTCTGCATCTGAGCTCTACTTTTTGTGCTGCATTAAAAAATGATGGGCAAAAAATCAATTGGTAAAAAACATAATTATTTATTCTGGATAGTTTAGTAATATTGCTAATAAACACTTGTCTAATAACTGGAATAAAAATCACTGAACCTTATGTTTGAAATCAATTTGTACAACGATTGTGTGGTTTTATTCTGGTGACCTTGACAAGTGCATGTGATACATGAACAGCACGGCCCACTAAGGACTTTGACAGTGCACTTGACAAGAAAAGGATTCCTGATCAAGGGTGGATGGGGGCAGGGGAGGAGCAATAGGTACCACTCTCCCCCAAGCTAAGAAGAAAAACATTTTTTTGTAATCCACTCCAAGCGGAACAAAAGAGGGTGCATTTATAACGGAGATCAATGGCGCGTTTGACGCGGAGCACGCTGAGTACACGTAACGAATTTATTCCTTAATGTATGATCTTTGCGTACATGCAGAATGCGTGCAAGAACCTGCATGGAAAACTTACAACCACCTGTCTTTCTTTTACTGATTGGGGGTGAACTTCGACTCGGGGGGGATAGTGAAAGGCACTTCTATTTTTGTCCATTTTATTTCCGTTCCACACAACAGTCCGTAAAAAGCCTGAAAATGTAGACTTACCCCTCAGAAGAGAGTAAAAGGTTACAATAAATTTGACTGTGATCCGCCCTTGTTACGATCGAAAGCAGCGTGCATTAGGCCCTGGTGGAGGGGGTAGGGGTGTTGGTGGAGGGAAGATTAATGGGCTAAGACATTCATTCCCCCCCCCCCGACACAAAATCAGGGGTTTTTTTAATATTGGATTGGCCTTTCACAATTCCCTTCCTTTGTGACCTACGTAAAAAGCCTCCAAAACTTGGCCACCGCATGTGAGAAATCCCACCAGGAAATCCTCACAATTTTCACCCCCATCCCTCGAAAATGTGTCTCTGGATCTGCTCCAGGATTGGGCCACCAAAGTCGGGCGGACACAGAAAACACACATTGCTATCCACTCGAGGTCAATCAGAAGTTTGATAATATGCAAGCAAAAAATATTGAAGAAATATTTACCAGTAATAATTTCTCACAAAGATGACATCAAATTCAACCAAAAATCTGTTCACTTGATTATCAGTCTCGGAGAAAGTGTTTGAAGGATACCAATCTGCCATATTGAACAGCTGCAAAGACTAACTTTGGCTTAATGGTTTAGTCCAAAGACAAGCGAAATTTGTCGCGCTTTTACCCCTGCCAGAGTCAATGCTTGCCAGACTTCTTGGTGAGGAGGGTATCAGCAAAGTCCTGCATCGCCGACCGTTCTGCGTTGATTCTTAGAGTGTGTACCCAGTAATGCAGGCAGCTGCGCTGGGCGTTGGCCAGGGTCTTCTCCACGACTGCCTCGCCGAGGACGAACTTCAGGAAGGGGAACTTGAGATGCTCGTGGCCCAGTTCTCCCAGGGACTTCAGCATCCGCGTTATCCGCAGGTAGTTGTGGGATGACCTGGTGCGGGTCAGAGCAAACAACGATTTACAAGTCGTAAATTCTCATTTACCAGAAAACCAAAGTTAAGCTGCCTGAACACGGGGTGTTTGGCTAGGCCATACCAGGAGTTCGAATCTCTCATCATCTCTCAAACAAGGGTGGGAATTTATGTGTAATTTGACAAATGTTAAAAAAACTTTTTCACACCGTTTAAACGTTTAAATGTGTAAAAACAATTCCACTCTTGCCACGGTGAAATTGAAAACTTTAAACACATCAAATTGTATACAATGTAAATAGTTGACACAAAGTTCCGGTGATGAATTCGTGGTATTCCTTTGAAATGACTGAGCAGTAAAGTGTTCTGAAAATCAGATTACATTTTACAGGCATCGTTTACAATGCCAGATTGTGATAATCGGAACGTCAAACCTCTAAAAGAGGCGGTTCCGTCTAAATGTTCGGGAAAAGTTGTAACGGATTTGGAACTTTTTTCGTTTTAGCATGTAAACATCCCAGCCTTATCAGCAAATGGAATGTTGTAATTAAATATCAAACTCAAAAGTGAGTAATTCATATCACTCGACTATTCATCTCTTTAGGTCCATCTTAAGCAAACAAGTCTTACCTATAATCGCGGGTGTGGGCGGCCAGTTAAACTCAAAGCTGAAAACAGCCAGCAAAAAGCTGAAGCGTTAAAAGTTCCAGTACTTTTGTACAGACTAGGTGTACCAAAAAGCTAAAACTCAGGGTCAAACAAAAGAAGCTGAAATCTGCCGAAAGCTGAATTCTCACACCCCTGTGTAAGTCAACTCACAAGCTATCCCAGTGAACGCTGACAAGAGCATTCTACTGTCACTGTCCATCCTCTGAACAGGACCACAGGAATGATGATTATCTTCAGGCCTGAAATTCTCTAAAGCCAAACAAGTTTGGACTGACCTGTTTAGGTTCTGGAATCTCTCCTTCCAGTTGTCTGCTCGCCCAATCTCTCCGCTTCGTCTGTCTTTGAGACGCATCCCCCAGAAATCGAGCATCAACTCGTAGGATTTGATGACACGCTCGCAACACTTCTTATCTTTACAAATCCTCTGCAGGTGCAATTCAAACCGATAAGTGACTCGAAAATGGAGACAGAAATTGATTGAACCTGCTCAGCTTGTCCCCAGCTGAATGCCCACAAACCTGTGCGCCCTGCAGTGAGTTGCCATCCAAAGACCGTCGTTGCATTCCCAAAACATGTTTTGTTTTGTTCCTGCTTGAAGTGGATTGGACAAATATTGCTCAAGCATCTTGCCTGAGATGAGCATTTTGTTAGAACCAAAAATCACAGCCGAACTTGTCCGGTGTTCCAAGAACAATGTTGTAAATCAGGAATCAGAAATTTTAACGTGTTGTACCTCTGCCTCGTGCAACTGCAGCTCCTGAGACTGCCAGTTCATCCCTTTTTCTCGGATTGGAAACAGCCTGGGGAGGGAAACCACCAGATAATGGACTTCAGAACTTGGAACATTTGGGGTCAAATCAGGGAGCAAGTAGGGAAAGGAACACACAAGACATCATTCTACTTTTTCCTTCCCAATTCCTTTGTTTTGAGTGAGACACTGTGGAAAATTGCGCCCTCTTTTGGTCCAGCCCGGGGCTCATGAGCCCCGGGCTGGACCAAGAGAGGGCGCAATTTTCCTGGCAATGGCAGAGCTGTTTAAAGAGAGAGTTGCGACATGGGTGTCTTTATTCTTGGAACCAAAATGGTGGATTATGCATCAGCGCATTAGCACACAATAGCTGCTGGCAGTACGGCACACATCACGAACAGCCATTTTGGTTCCAAAGTCTGAAGTTTGCATTGCTATCTCTATACGGCTCTGAGTAACAGGTTCATGCTGGTTGTATGCCAGCTTCACTGCCTTCACAACAGTTCTCAAAATGATCCTATCATGTGGAAAACAAAATCTGCAATCCAGGAAGACATTTGCGTGGCATTTCTCCTTAAACAAAATGAATGCCTGGGAGAAAATGCAAAACCGGAAGGGGAATTGCTAGCTCACCACTGGATGTAACCATGGTGTTCTTCTAGAAGACTGTAATCTCCAAACCAGTGTTCATGCATTACATCAATATATGTACCTGCCCCAAAAAGAAGGAAAATTGGTGTCAAGCACTGAATTATAAAGAACTCAGCAGAATCAAAGCTTCATGCTTTTGGCAAAACTTGTGCTGATAATTGACTTCCGACGGGCAGTCTAAAAAGAATACAAAACGAAGTGCTTTTTAAAACTTAGTCTCAGAACCCTGTCGTTCCTTTTTTGGACCCAATGCTACCGAGCCAATTTAAAGTGACCATTACACTCTACTGAGTGCAGGCACCTTTTTTTTCAAACTTGTATTGATCTTCTCTGAGAAATAGACAATTCAAGAAATCTGACAATTTTACGGCATAAGCACGTACCCCGTGGCTTGGATGGAATCTTGTTGCTGTAGAACTCCCAATTGTCCTTCAGATTCTTGTCGTCCTTTTTATTCTGATGACAGAATTGAAAACTTAAAAATAAATTAAAAATGAAATGAAAATTATGCAGGCTTACTACTAACTAGTGCCAGGAGAATGAGTTGCTTCCAAATCTAGTTTTCAAGCTCAAAAACAATCAAACATCGGATTTCTACAGTCTCTGTTCCCACTTTCTGAAGTCAAGAACTCAGCTGTGACTGTTTGAAGGATAGCTGCAATCCATCTGTTTTAACACAAATCTTTAAAATGCGCCACTGTGTCTCAGTTAACCTCATTTTCAACTTCTGTTTCTCTAGAGGGCATGCCTTTTTGGTTTTTATGCTAATAACTATTTTCATATTCATAAGGGAAACTGTGATGTCATTCTAGGCTAACTGTTGCATTGGTTTGTACACAAAAAGGTCTGACATTTTTTTTGGTTGATTTTGTGTGGCTAAATTTTCTCTTCTTTGCTGATTTGTTGTTGTTCGTGTGCGTTATTTGCGTGTGCAAATAACAGGCATTAATTCCTTGGCTGTGCTATGCACCCAACTGCTTTAAGGCACTCCATTAATTCTTTCATGAAATGCGGTCCCCCTCAACAAAACTGCAAATGTCTCGGCCTACTTACAGGATAGCGGTTCCGGTAAGCCTCCGTGTCACGTGCACTCCAGGCTGACGGAGAGGAGGCTCTGGCTGGTTGCCTTTTCGGTGAACTACGAATGCCTCCCTGAGTTGAGAATGCAAAACATTGCACGGAATTTGAGAATTCAAAGCACATGCCTCAAATCAACCCCCGCACACGAGGAACTTGAGTCTTGAGAGAACCCACACAAACTCTTCAAATACACAACCCTCCGAAAAAAAAAAATTTGCTCCTGGATCAGTAGTTGTGGACAGCTTATGATGTGAGCTGCGATACCCCGGTGTGGATATGCTCAGCTAACAAGAACCGGCCAATTAAATGTACCTGTACATGTATGCGCAAACTTAACGTTCTTTTATTACAGCTCGTCGATGGGTTTCTTGATTGTCTCCTTTTCCTCTAGCTACCAATGACTCCGATTCAAATATGCCTCCAAAATTGTGGTCCAGAAAGGAGGTTACCCTTGTGTGGACCTGGCTTAGTCCACAATATGCATTCTGTGGACCTCCTTTGCTCACTGGTCCACACTAGGTATGTAAGGTTGGCAGTGTTACACTCGCCCAAGCTCTGAAAGCTTGATGCGTGCTTGCATGCATTTTAGCAAGAAAGGGGTACCACTGTAGTAAGTTCAGTCGTTAGTGAAGTCAAGAGTCAAGTCCACCCCTGAATCAAAACAGCGGTAGCCACTTGTGGGGGCCACCGATTTTCAGACCAATTGCTGTGTGGAAAGCTGGGAGTACTCACCAACCAAGAAGTCCGACTTTTTCTAGGTGTCTGTGGTTGTGTGTCTGCTGATGAGGTATCGCTCTCTGAGTCGCTGATGGAATGGACATTCTTCAAATCTTCGCTTTTGACCTTTGACCCTCCAGGTTTCCCAGAGTCACTTGAGAGGGCTGCCTGGTCTCGATCGTTTGTCTGTGACTTGGCCGCGCCCTGCTGCGATTTTGTCTTGGTTGCTTTTTCATCAAACCACGTTCCCTTTGCCTCCCCTCTAGATGCGCCCGATTTCTGCCCATTCTCAGCTGAGTCTATCTCTGAAAAGTTTGTTGAGTGGGACTGCCGAGATTTTCCTCTCCTTGGAGAGGAAGGCAGACTCGAAGATGCGGAACCGGTCGAAATTGTTCCCCTGATCCCTCCTCTGTCCGCCGTTGCCTGCACATGCACATCTTCAGCAGAGCTGAAGAACTTGTGCAGACTGGTTTGTTTCTCGTCGCCGGAGGCGACAAACGACAGCCGATCCTTGACTTTCTTGTTTGCTTTATTATCCCCTGGCATGCTTTGACCGACTGCCCTCTTCCGTTTGGCTCGCCGCATTGCTCTTTTTCGCCCACCCCGTTTTGGCCGACTCCGACGACGGGTACCAGTCACGATCGGTTGATCAGCCTCGCCTAAACAGGATTCTATTACACCGACGCATTTGAAGTACAGAAGTCTGAATGGCAAAAAGAGCAGGTAACAAACAAATTTAATGCTCCTCCAAATGTGTCCAACCACACAGAGGTAACAACTTCCTGACAGCACGATGAATTTTCTGATCAATTCAACAAAGAACAGCATTGTCACAGTTCTGCAATTTTGCCCAATCCTGAATGCCTCAGCAGATGAGCTCCGGCTTCTTGACTGTCTAGTCAGTCTGTTGTAGATGGTTAATGCTAATAGGCCCTAGTGCTTATAAATTCACTGTCTGCACTGTTGCGTTGGGGTTTGAGGCAATCAACTCCTAAGTCCAGACGACGCAACTTGTACTTTCAGCACATATACCAAAGACTGAGTGATTTATAAAAGACAGCCTAAGATAATTTCACGCAATCCCGTCACTAGTTACGGCTTAGAAGTACCATAATAGCCAGCCTTCGGCTCAGTCAAATGGTCACCATCATGTATTGGTCTGTGGTACTGAACGATATGCCTACACCATAGCATCACCCAGCCAGTGCCACGGCCCACCACTGACTGACTGTTCACCACTGCACTCATAAAAATAAGAAAACGCGTTTGGGAATTTCACATGAAGGCGCGGATTTCCTCATTTTCACCGTTTACAATGAAATCATGTGATTTTTGGAAGTGGGCCTGGTACTTACCGTCTGAGGGGAATTCCCTTTCGTATTTACCTCTCGATCGACCGGTGACTACATACATGCGTGACATGTGTGACATGCCTTTACAAGGCGCAAGGCCTACAATGTACATGTACATTGTACATGTACCATGTTTTTAAGTATACGAGAAGTCCAGTCAGGGTGCCGCGCCAGCCTACTTCAACTAATTACTTAGACTGGCTCCCGGTCCCTGAATTGTCCATCTGGTCACGGCCACGCGCCACGAGGACGAAGGAAAATATTTTCTATGTTCCCTTTTCAAGTCGAATCATTATGAGGTTTATTTGGTCCTGTTCCAACTCCAATTGATACAAACAGCGAAACACTTAATCATGCATATGAAGGAGCACCCCCTCACCGGTTGAAAAAATTATGCTGAGATGAGGAGAGTCCAAACAAGCGCCAACTTGTTAGCAGTGACGGCGCTAATGTGATTCATTGGGTACGTTCGAGCGAGCTACTCGTGTTAGCGCTCGAACGGCTAGATGGACTATGACCCGCGGCGGATCAGCGAGGATGCGTTCGCGCGGTTCACTCCTGTGTCACAAGTAGGATGCCGGCATGCGCATTACACTCGGGTCCAGGAGTATACTTACGAAGTATACCCGCCCACACAGCCTGTGGTCTCTGCCCCTCCTATCAATACTGCAAATTCAGTCAATGCCATAGTAAGTTTATAATTGCGTATGCCACATTGTTTTGAGTAGGCCTATATACTTTTTTACTTCGAATTGGATTTCAGAAATAAATTCTCGGCACGATTCAGGTTGTTCTGTCGGCCAACTTCAAGTTTGGACACTTATGTGTTCTCATTGATGATTTTGTTTTATTCTGTTTTGGTTTGTTTGCTTGTTTGTTTGTTTTTGCAGTGCTTGTTCGAATATAACATTAAACATGAATATATTTGTGCAAAATGGCCACATATAGCCAGTGCCTTGGCAATGTAGTTCGGACGTGGTCTGAGTAGTGAGCACGTTGCTTCAAATATCTCTCGGTTTCAATCAAGGCCGATTCCAGAACCAATTTTACGGAGGGAGGGAGCCAAACTTGTATTTTTGTTATGTTTGGGAGTTTTGTATGTAACCTTTTACGGCCTTTCCAAGGACGCGCAACGTTTTGGGGATTTTTAACACGCTTTGGGAATTAAAGGATGGAAATGAAATAGATCCAAAATCAGACTTTTCCGATTATATACTTTTTTAAAATGGCTTTGTTTTGGGGGGGTCCTTTTGTTCCTCCGGATCTTCCCTTGGTTTTAAGCATTCGAGAAATATTTTTGCCTTGTACCAGATGATGCCACAGCCTGAAACCACCATCGAAACGACCACCATCAGCCAACCCAGATCTTACTTCGGATGTGCTCTATTTGTGACCGTTTGGTGCTGCCTGCCCTTCGGCATTGTGGCGTTGATAAAAGCAAATGAAGTAAGTTGAAGTAAGTTAATTACAGAGCAATAAACCCTCGTGCAGTTTAACAATGTTTTCATTTCGGACCGCCAAACCTCAGAACTAAGTAATCTTACGCTAAATACGGACTACCTTGCAGCCTCTGGAGCAACGAATCTTCAGACTATCAAACTTTCAGACTTTTGCCAGAAAGAGTTCAGATTTATTTACATACCCTATTTCGTTTTGGGCAAATATGGAAAATTTGTGCGCTCAGAAAACTGGATCTTGGGATCATTGAATCTTCCGACTGTCCGACCTTCGGACTATCGCATGAACCTGTCCAAAGATCTGTTTCGGATCGAGGTTTGATCATTAAACTCTCGAATTTCCCATGACACGGGGCTTATTGGTCTAAAATCTAAATAGGGATGGTTAGTTTGGATAGCAATGGCAATTGGATGCATTTTGTCGGAAGGCTACTCAGACCTCCCCAGATATTAGTAATTAGTCTGAAAGTTTAATTAGTTCAATAGTCTGAATATAGAATTATAGTCCAAAGGCTCCAAAACTAAAACAACACTCGCCTGTGTGAAGGTTCAGTATTCCGAATCGATTCTAACATCCGACAGTTCGAATAGATGATAAATTCGATAGAGTCAGAATCGACGATAAGGTTTGTTCAGACTATCGGACCAGGCACGGATGGGGGGGGGCGTCCGAACTCCCTTGCTCTATACCCAAAAAAGTATAAAAAAAAAATAAATAAAAATAGGGGAAATAATCGGAAATAACTAAAGTTATAGTGTACCAATTTAAACAATGTATCCCATGTGTAATGTTTCGTCATCGTTTCTGCTTGTCCGCAAAAATGAGACAACTAAAAAAATCTCCAGTCTGACTCCCCCCGAAAAATCAGTCCTTTAGAGATCCGCCAATCTGGACAAATTGAACTTTCCTGTCTTTTGGACGTCTCAACGAACGGGCCCTTCGAACGTTCGAACCCTCCGGACAATCGGACCTTTGAACGTTTGAAACCTTGCGGTAATAGGCCTTCCAGCGAACGACACTTCAGACAAAAGAACTCTTGGACTTGGGGGCTTCATGTCTGTATATGAACTGCCCGTAGATAAGAGTGTACTTCCAAGCCGCAGTCAAATATCTTGACATGGCCTGAGTCAAGTCATGAGCAGATTAAAAAACTTGGACAAATAAGGCTGCTCGATTGGCGTCACAGTCGTGTTTTTCCTACAAGTGTCCGCTAACACTATGGTCGGTCGTCGGTGCATGTGTAAAGAACAATTCACAGCGTGGTAAAAATCCCTCAGATCACCAGATGTAAATACATGTACTACCTAATACCAGGTGAAAATACAACCATTATGTCTGTGCAACTGGGGTGGATAAACTTGTTGGATTTAACGCTCGAAACAGTAGGCACGTCCCGTCGAGAAACGAACAGTTAATTAAGTTCTCTCAAGTTGGTTCGTCTTCTTCATAAACAGGTGGGTAACCGTTGGCGAGTGGGAGACGTCGAAGGTGCCGAACGAGCGTCGAAGCCGGCCAAGCTGTAGGCTATGTCGAGGCGAGCTTCGCTCTTGGGATTCTGGTTCATGCGGTAGCCATCATTGTCATCGTTTGGACATTGTTTTTTTTAATTAAAAATGCATGAAAACACATCGCGTTGAGTTTCATGGGGAATTGCTCCACGCACAGATTCACCACTGACGCATTGAACTAGTAAAAAAAAAGCCGTTAAAAACAGGCACCAGTCACTTCAGGCTGATAAATGACGTGATTAGTCAATGTGGGATGAATGATCTTCAAGTCCTGATTCGGATTGGTCAACGTGGGATGAGTGAGTTTGAAGTCCTGATTCGGATTGGTCAATACTAGCTTATTAGAATTTGCTATCTTAGTCCGAGACAAAAGCTGGTGCTCTATAGAAGAAATTTGGCTAACTTTCTTTTCCTGGTGAGATTAGGTATGAAGATATCTTTAGCCCACAGCCAAAATGCAACACTGGTGAAAAAGAGCGTGACTTAATTGAATTATGTAATAAAATGGAAACAGATTAGACAGTTGTGCATAAATGCCTTGCTTGTTTTCCGTCTTAAACTAACGATAAGTTGCGAAGGTCGAAGAGGTTTAATTTCGACTGTTGCGCATGCAACTGCAACTTCTTTTGCTCTGGAATCATTGTTGTTCAGATTTTTGCAATAAGTAGACAGGCTGGTTGTAAAACGTTTATATTTACTGTGTTTGGAAGGCGGTAGGAACTTCATATCATTTTAATTACTTTATTAGTCCCGATATGATTAAGTGGATCTTCAGCAAGGAAGTAGACACCACAAATGAGGTTGTAAACAAGCTCGTGCAATGTACTCAGATTGGTGTTGCGAATCTAACACACGGGGGGGGGGTAATGCAGCGGCTGATTTCTTCGACCAGTGTGGTAGGCCTAACACTGGCCTTTTGAGCTGATTTGTCGACATTCTATCCGCCTTGAGCAGAAGCACCCCCTCAACGGTTGAAAAGAGGCGTTGTGGCGAGTGTTCATTTTGTCGGTAGCGATGCGACTCACGGTAACGCTGGCGTTCCATATAGTCGTTCGCAAACCAGCGATGTGCAGTTTCCATCAAAGGAGCCGCAGTCTGTTGCTGGGAAATTGCGCCCTCTCTTGGTCCAGCTCGGGGCTTATAGATCGAATGCTCCCTGCGTCACCGTTATAGAAGCCTACTTGAAATACGAGGTCGAACAAGTGTTTGTTCCTCGAGTCAGGGAAAACACCTATGTTAGTATGAATATGAAAGAGAATAACGGTGGCTATGTTGAAAAAAAAGACAAGAAAATCCAAACGCTTATAACATTATTTTGGTCTGACCTTTAAAAGGTTGAACTTCATCGTGAAAATCGATTAAACTTGACTTTAAAGAGCAAATCCAAATCCATAAAAAGTACACTGAAATCACTATCCTTTCAGAATAGCAAGATTTGTTTTAACATGTTTTAACATTAAATGTATTTCTCAATTCTGTTCCCTTTACAATATATACCAAAATATCTTTAAAAAGGCACTGAATTTTTGCAACAGTTAAAAACATCATAACTGAACCCACAAAAAAACATTAATTGATAACAATATATTGACTTGGGCGCACACATTCTTGTGATAATAATTGTCGCGGACATAGAATTTTACAAACAGAATTAAAGGATAGAATCAGTTGTTTCATCTCAACATTTATAAACAGTCTGTTTCTAAGAATGATGATAATGTTTCAACATTTTGTAGGGTAACTTGTAAACATGCATGATTGAAATACGGGCGAGTGATGGTTTGGTGCCAAGGCACCTGTTGATCCAGCTTCAAACATTTAAGAGCACAAAGGAATCCAGACTTGACCTTTGGCTGGTGGTAAACCAGTGAAGTTATATTTGGGATGTTGGTATGGCAACGCCTCATACACAAGCACCCCTGCAGGGTAAATATTTTGAGCGTTTCCTTGGCAACCGAGGGCTCAT
>NW_019091440.1:721397-739608 GCF_001949145.1 Acanthaster planci
TTGAGCAGAGCATCGGAGAGAGTACTGTCAACTGGGTTGAGGCTTAGACTTCTCTACGGCAAGTTGTCGAAACGTCGTCAAGTGATCCATCTTGGGAAGTAGGCCCATTCAGTTGCAGTGTTAATTAATGGCTTGTTCTTCAGTTGAAAAACGAGAACACACCATGCGAGTACAGTATCAGTGAGTACAGCACCTCGTTCCCTCAGTGTGGAGCTGTAAATTTGCTGTGCCGGGCTTAATTAGTACCAGCAACTCCGAGAGGGGGTTCAAAACCATAAACATCTGTGCAATCGGACGCCTGAAAAGTTTCACTCGTTTAGTTTATCGCGCCGAATTAGTGAGCCGGTCCGTCGCAACCAGGGA
This sequence comes from Acanthaster planci, assembly GCF_001949145.1. Next base: position 721,761 of record NW_019091440.1, read on the forward strand.
AGAAGATGATACCGGGAAGAAGTGAGAGATCGTGGCTGTGCGTTGTTGCTGTCGTGTTGGTCCTTCTCCAGCTTACTCGGCATGTTCACTCCCAGAGCTCGTCCCCGTCCCCGACAACGCCAAGCCCTGCCTCTTCCGCCGGCGGATCCGTACCGCCTGGCACGGCTAGCGCTAGCGGGACCGTTGCTAGTGCTATTTCCGCCGCGGCACCGTCAAGTGCAGGTGACAACTCGACAGATACGCCTGCGATGGCTGGTGCCAATGAAACAAGTAAGGGTGCAGTTCAAGGAACAAGAAGAGCAACGTGGACAACGGACTTTCACAATAGTGCGCCACCAAGAGTTTGCAACACGTTGTCCAATCATAACGCGCGAAATTTGTCGACCCTTTCCAAACGCGCATTGGGTCGACAAATTTCGTGCATTGTTATTGGCCAATGCGTGGCAAACTCTTGGTGGCGCACTATTGTGAAACGGCTGTATTCAAAACGCGTTGGTCCAATCGACTGGTTTCTCTGTACACCTCTTTAGTTTTAGTTGTGCGTTCTACATTTTCCACAAAAGTCCCAAGTTTGAATACTTCTCTCCATTTTTAAATTTTCTTGATCAAAACAATAACTTATACTTGTTCACAACCGAGAGAACCGTGCAATTTTATGAATTTCGAATCGCATGTATGAGACCAAAAAAGTCCCCGGTCTCTGGTCAGGGGCTGTGTGTGGTGCTTTGACGCGGCTTTTTTTGCCCACATCTAAAACACGTTAGAATTACGCCGTAACATGACTCCAGTTTATCAAGCAAGATTGGCAGCTTTTGACATCGTATTTTACCAACAAATAACTTTTTATCGACGCGCAGGTCCGCGGTGACGCGCGCACTGACCAGAAACCGGAGATTTTTTTGGCCTATATTCCTAATTGTTCCGCCCACGTCTTAAAGAAGTGCAGAGATAAAGCGGGTGAGGAAATGAGTTTTATTCTGTTTCAGAAGTAGCACGGCATATAAGTATTACACAGGCAGCAAACACAATTGGGCGCTGACAGTCCGCTTCAGGCCTGCTGGGATTTGAGCTTGGGCTATAATGCCTCCGAAATGTGATAGCTTTCCGTCCCGGATATTTTGCTCTTCGAAGGAGAATTGTGATCTTGAAAACGAATGTAGCATAAAAGGGTGCATTTCTGTTCTCCTCCAACAGCCAATACAGCCATGCCAGCAGCGACCGGTAACATCACCGCGACAGGGCTCACCAGCACCCAGAAAACCATCATTATCGCCGCCTGCGCAGGCGGTGGAGGAATCCTGATTATCGTCCTCACCGCTGGCCTCGTCTACTGTAAGGTCAAGGCGAACAAGCGCCGGAGAGTGCAGGTGACCACGGTTGGACCCCCGGTCGACGCTGCTGCGGCCGACTTGAGCGACCGTGGCCGATAGGCCTTGGACCCTTGAGAACAAAGCACACGGGGGGGGTCACTGGTGGGGGGAGTGAGATTGAAATCTTGTGTTTTGTCCATTTTTGGGTCATGTCGTTCGGTTTTGAATTATTTAAAGAGATTGTGATTGGTCAACGCGTTGCAAACTTTTGGAGGCGCACTGTTGTGAATCATCCATATTCAAAAGAGAAAAAAAACCTACAATAAAACCCCGAAGAAATGATTTAGAAGATGATTTTAGGGAGACAAGGTAATTGACCGTTTGTTTGGGGTCGGATTGCATGGAAACTTACAGTCATAAGAAGAGGCGTTCCCCGCAGTAATGAAAGGTTTTTTGGAGGGGGGTAGTTATGCTTATTGTCTCTTTTAACCCTTCAATGTACTTATGTTTTTTTAAGACTGCAGAATGGACGAACTCGGTATTTCAAAAAAGGTAAGGTTTTTCGAGCAAATCAGCGCGTGAGTCGATACTGATAGGACCGACCTTGCGCACGTGTATTGCTGTTCTCAAGTGACCTCCGACGCGCTTCAATTTGGGCTTGCGCTTTTGGAATACCGGACTTGCTCACTGGGAATTTTAGTTTCCTTTTAGTAGTTGTTTCATTGGTTGATGCACGTTCTTTATCAAATTTTGCTACCATTTAAAACAGTGTCGTAAATTTGTACAAAAACAAAACGCTGCCTGGTCATGGATAATTGAAAGGGGGTATGAAACCATGTGAACCTGGGGGCGCTGTTCGTGATACTGATGTAGAGTACATCCTTAACTTTACGCCAACAGCGAGTTAAAAGCTGTTTCTTTATGTTTTCCCGTTTTCAGTTTTAATGACTGGATTTTGTTGACTGGGAAGTTCGTTTTCTCTCCACGAAAAAGTGGGAAAGATTAAACAGCACCCCCAAAGTGGAAGAACACCCCCCAAAAAAGAAACTACCCGGGAAATACAGCCCCATCCCGGAAGATTTACGCCCGTTTTTAAGAGACCCGTAGAGTGGTCCTGTCCTCATGTTGCATATTGGTTTATTAGATATTTGTAGGTGTGGAGCTTGTTTTGTGTTGTTTTCATAGAAAGACTGCGTGATTGCGTTTTGATTGACTATTTTTAAAGGCAAAATTGAGAATAAAAAGCATTTGTGATCAAGACAACTATACGTTTCGTAAGTGTGACGTCACTTCAGCTTAAACCACGCCCACTGCACACATGCACGGCACATAGGGATACATGCATTGATCAATGTTTACGTGGAACCGTGGAACTGGAAGTTAACGCGCAACTTCAGCGATTGTCCAATGAGAACCTGCAAATCGTGGCGCGTCCGCCTTAGTGACGAAGTCACTTACAAACCGGATGCTTATATACACAGCCAGAGGCGTAGGATTTTTGGGCCGTTTTCCAATACTCAACTTCGTCTCCGTCTCAGGCTTCGTTCCCAAATCCAATCCTCGATTGTGGGCCTGAAGCCTTTAAATTAAATTGTACTACTGTAACTTGTGGTTCTCTTGCATCTTATTTGATGTTTTGTGGCACTTATTACTGGGCCTACAACTTCAAAGTCAGCTAGTTAAAAAACGGTTGAAGCCTGAGACGGAGCCAATGTTGAATATTGGAAAACGGCCTTGGGCTCGTGAGCAGACAGTCGAATTTTCAGAGTGCATGCCTACAAAAGGGCAAAGTATAACAATNAACCATTCCATGTACTTATGTTTCTTAAGACTGAAGAATGGACGAACTCGGTATTTCAAACTATTGATTCGAGCGAATCAGCGCGTGAGTCGGCGAACGGTCCGACTGACAGGACCGACCTTGCGCACGTGTATTGCTATTGTCAAGTGACCTCCGACGCGCTTCATTTTGGGCTTGTGCTTTTGGAATACCGGACTTGCTCACTGGGATTTTAGTTTCCTTTTAGTAGTTGTTTCATTGGTTGATGCATGTTCTTGCTACCATGTAAAGTAGTGTCGTAAATTTGTACAGGGGACGTGAGGTTATGGGGCATGACGTAAAAAGAAAAGTAACACTGCCTGGTCATGGATCATTGAAAGGGGGTATGAAACCATGTGAACCTGGGGGCGCTGTTCGTGATACTGATGTACAGTACATTCTTAACTTTTCGCCAATAGCGTGTTCAAAGTTGTTTCTTTATGTTTTCCCGTTGTCAGTTCTAATGACTGAATTTTGTTGATTGGGAACTTCATTTCTCTCCACAAAAAGTGGGAAAGATTAAACAGCACCCTCAAAGTGGAATAGCAACCCCCCCAAAAGAAATTACCAAGGAGATACAGCCCCATCCTGGACGATGTACGCCCGTTTTAAGAGACCCGTAGAGTGGTACTTTCCTCATGTTGCATATTGATTTATTAGATATTTGTAGGTGTGGAGCATGTTTTGTGTTGATTTTATAGAAAGACTGCGTGATTGCGTTTTGGATTGACGATTTTTAATGACGAAGTTGAGAATAAAAAGCAGTTGTGATCAAGACAACTACACGTTTCGTAAGTGTGACGTCAATTCAGCTTAAACCACGCCCACTGCACACGTGCACGGCACATAGGGATACATGCATTGATCAATGTTTACGTGGAACCGTGGAACCGGAAGTTAACGCGCAACTTCAGCGATTGTCCAATGAGAACCTGCAAATCGTGGCGCGTCCGCCTTAGTGACGAAGTCACCTACAAACCGGATACGTTTAATACACAGCACGCGGCGTAGGATTCTTTGGCCGTTTTCCAATACTCAAATTCGTCTCCGTCTCAGGCTTCATTCCCAAAACCAATCCTCGATTGTGGGCCTGAAGCGTTTAAATTGAATTTTATTACTGTAATTTTTGGTTCTCTTGCATCTTATTTGATGTTTTGTGGCACTATTGGACTAATTACTGGGCTTACAACTTCAAAGTCAGCTAGTTAAAAAAAACGGTTGAAGCCTGAGACGGAGCCGATGTTGAATAATGGAAAAAGGCCTTGGGCCCGTGAGCAGACAGTCAAATTTTCAGAGTGCATGCCTACAAAAGGGCAAAGTATAACAATTGCAATGGTCGTACCGGGTGGGGGAGCTCTTCTCTCCCCGGAAAAATGAACAAGCGAAAAGAAAGGAAAGGCGAACGATAGGGAAAAAAATTGGAAATTGACACTCTACCACCGCCGTCAGTAATTTGTCAATCTGCGACTTTCTACCCACTGGAGAAAAGCGGAGCCTTCGTTTGTTACATGCATGCACGAGTAACTGACACTATATGTTACGTGCACGCGTGACGGAGGACATGTAGTGGATGTGATCGATGCGTAGCCTACTTCTCAATGTAATAATACGGTCGTTTCACAATAGGGCGCCTCCAAGAGTTTGCAACGCGTTGGCCAATCACAACGCTCGAAATTTGTCGACCCTTTCTAAACGCGCATTGGGTAGACAACTTTCGCGCATTGTGATTGGCCAACACGTTGCAAACTCTTGGTGGCGCACTATTGTGCAACGGCCGTATTGCTATGGATTTCGGGGATAAGGTCTGACCGACGCCTGTAGGCCTACATTGTGCCTCTCTCGCGTGCCCAGTAGATTTTAGACGATCGACCTCCAAGCCTGATCTGAAATCACCCGACCGAACCGAAGGGTTTCTCACATCGCTGCTGCGCTCAAGGCTGGCGCGTATCAAAGTTTCGTGAGAACAGTCCCCAAGGTATACGACAAGACTCTACTACGAGGGCACAAGAATTACAACCAGAGGGGCTCTAGTTTGCTACCGTTCATTTTTTCTTTCCTCTAAAAGGCAGTAAATAATATAAATGAGCCATCGAGACAAAAAAAATCCAAGCTTTTTTTTTCTGGCAGGGAGGATTTTAGACACAGAATGTTGACACGAGGATCGTTCAGTCAACACTCCATGCACACTGTTTGTACATGAACCCCTGCAACTCGGTGTCATATTATATTCTGTACCCCTTTAAGTCTCTCTTCCTCACTATGGGCTTCCAGCCTCTAATAGATGAGGTTTGGATGGCTGCCATCTTGCAGACCAGAGCTTTTGTTCCACGGGTATGCACAAAGGAGGTTTCCCTGTGGAACAAAAGAACTGCCCTCACGAAAATCCTCTGTACACATGACAAAGCATACTCAATGTGCAAGTCATGCGCACTACGCAGACAGTAAGTCCAATGTTCACGAGAGTCCAAATTTCACACAGCACTAGCTCCGTAACAGCGACCTCAGTTGCGAGTACCTCGGAGGCAAGAGCTGAGGTAATGTGACAAATGCCCAGGTCAGGCCGTCAGCTACATGGGGTTGAATACGGGGTGGGGCAGTGAAATGGTTACAGCAAGATAAAAAAAATCCAGAATACCGGACTTGCATTTTGACACTTCCAATTAGGCCACCAACTCGCCACAAGGATTTCAACACATAATTGTTTTTATTAAGTGAGGTGCATTCAGTTTATCCTCAATACGTTCATTCAAAACAACGCTACACATTCGTCATTTTTAGGTTCGCTTCGGCAAAAATAGTAACTCCATTGTCAAGTCACTTCCAAGTTAATATGACTTCAGAAATCAATAATGACTGACAAAAGGTGACGAGTGAGTTATTTGGGAATGTTCCAACTGAAAAAAGGTAATATCAAACTATTTTCAACAATAGAAATTACACAAGGCTAATTGGTCTTTCCGGAATGGGGTATAGTGAGGTTTTCAAATTACTGAAACATTTCAGGGAACCCTTAAAACGGGAGACAAATCGAAAACAAAAAGCAATAATATAACGCCCGTGATTCAAAACCTCAACTTGGCAAAAAAAGTCGAAGTTAATGACATGGGACCTTTAATCAACTGCATTTGTTTCATCATAATGTAGAAATAAGCACAGTTCAGAACCAATATTCCAAGACGAATGTGTATCGTTGTTTTTTGTGTGATCACTGACTCTACACATACATGTGCAAGAAAGCATATGACAGGTGAATTAACGTATCGATGTTTAAATGGAATTCTGAGGAAAATCGGCAGACTTTCCAAGACATTTCAAGTGTTTTTGCTGAGGTTTTGTCTCACGTTAAGCCTCAAAATAATCTTGAACCTGAAGAAAATGTACATGAGTAAAATTCAAAGTATAGAAATATGACTTCCATGAAGTTCCAACCGCATTATCATTGCAAGATTCCTGGAAGGTAAGGTCCAAAAGGTTTCCAATGAACAACACAGACTTAATCAGAACAGTGAGCCTGCAAGCTTTCAAGATTGTTACACCTGACCAACTTTTGGAAAATAAAATGACTTTAACCGTGGGCGGTGCTGACATATTTACTTTTCTGTCAGTGAAACAACTCGACCACACCTGCAATGACAAAGGAACTGTACATGTAAATGAATGAGATGGGATGACGTCGTGACATAATCCCATGAAACCACTGGTGACTGGCTGATCGTTTCGTGTGCGCAACAAGTGTCAACGGTTATCAGCCAATCACAGGGCCCTACTGAAATGAACGAAGCAACTCATCTGGCCCGGATGTCAAGCACAATTAACTAGCACAAGAAGGTTATACACCGATTACATGCAAATAAATTATAGATGAATAAACTTCGTTAAAATTTTCTAACCAAAAATATACGTTCAAGAATAAACCTTTTCAAGATTAAGTAGTTTACAATATTTACACCACATCATTGCTTCGAAAATTCACAGAATTGGTGCTGCTGTGCTGGAATCGTGTGCTTCATTTTCTCTGCAGCCATTTATACCTGAATGTATGGTCCACTTTTTCAGAAAAGTGCCATCTCCTGTTCTAATATTTCTCTTGCATATGCCATTTCGCTCGTCCCCCTCAGCCTTTGCAGCGCGCTGGGAGGGGCAAATGCCAACCTCGTTCTCATGGGAACGATCCTGCCGCGCCATGTTGGTTTCCAACATGTCTTGCCCGCTCTAACCCCTGGTACTGTATAATTTAAATATCCTACCAAATGTACCTTTTTGGGTGCGTTGCGTACACGATGCGTTCATGCGTTTCACTTTCACACCCCAAAAATACACTCCGTTGCGTTCGGCCGTCAAAATTGACGGATACGCAACGCTTGGCGCGTGTTGACGCGCATATGGAAAGGCGTCTTTATTGTTCAAAATTTAATGAACTCTGTCCCGTGAGTGCTCCACGAAAATTACGTCATTCATTTGCCCTTCCCAGCGCCCGGGGGTGAGGCAGGGATGTCATGAACTTGACCAGGACAAAGGCTAAAAAGAAACAGTCTCGGCTCAAGTCACAACCTAGTCAAACTGTGAAATGAACTCTGATCATTTTTTTTTTAATTTAAGACGAACGCACGTCTTTTCTGTCACATTTTGAAGAAAGCTTTTCTGCCAAACGTTTTGTCCGCTGTGAACCACCTGTCAACTGACACGGGGCCCAACTTTTTAACACCATTATTTTGACTAACGACTGAAGCGTGACTGACCGGAATTAGACTACAGACGAGAATGTGACAGCAGAGAAAATGTCGCACGATTTCACTACGTCGGGAATAGTTTTGACCCGTTTCTACCGAAGAAAATACATGAAGCCTATTTTATTCTCAAAGCCTCCACGTAACTATTTAAAGCACAACCATTCAAGTGGCATGCAGTGTGACAGAAAAACACCATTTATCCACACTTTTCGTATAATATAGTAATTTGCCGTATTTACCATTGCGTCAGGGTACAGACGCTCATCCTATCTTAAATAATGGTTTCGTTAGAATTAAAGTGTGTAATTGATTAACCATTACGTGACTACTTGCAGTAATGGTGAGTGCCAACTATTTTGTTCAACTGAGGATGCATGACTTGTTTTTCACGCAACCAACTCAATTACTTGAGATTTTGTAAGGCGTCGCAAAGTGATGCGGTCATTAACATTTCCGCGGCATTAAATAGCAGGCGACTGTGAACAAACAAATCAATTAATGTAGAAACTGACCCAGTTTGGCCCTTCTCGACTTCCCTCCCAGACAGCTAATGTCCACAACGATACAGTGTCGTGAACATCTGTTCTCGATCCATGCAGCTACCCTTTCGTTCAACTTCGTTCTCAGAGGTCAAACACCACCAATATCCTCGAAAACCGTTCCAAATGTTTTACACTCTGGGTATGAACCAATACATCCAATCACTGGCTCCGACATTATGAATATATTTTTTCTTTTCATCCAATGAGTAACTGCATTAAGTAAAGTGCGTACAACCCGTCACACGCTTTCATAAAAATCGAACGATCGATTACTCCAGCTTCCAATCACTGACATTGACACACAAAATGTCAAATTCAATCTCAACATCCCTTTCAGTCGATACTTTCGTCTCAAGATACGTTCTCAAAGTTTGCACAACAGTGCCATCGGTATCGTAAAAACAGGTAGGCCTACATGAACTACTATTTTTTCAACAATTACTTTACTTTTCGTGAAATGTTTTTGTAAGATGATTAATCGAAAATGATAAAAATTCGCTGGCCGCAAAAAGCACCACAGGCACTCAGAAGATGGACGTACGTATTTCAGTGGTGTACGCCTCAACTACTATGCGCTTATTGCTTTGTTACAATGAGAAATGCACAAGTGTGAATGTGCAGTATGCATATAGCACAATACAACATGCAGATACATGCACACGAACACACGGCTGAAAATCAAGGATGGATCTGAACCAAATTTCGGGGAGGGGGTGTGTTTTGGGGGACCACAAACTCTGGAACCCTTTTATGTAATCTTATATGGCCCTCTAGGGGCTGAAGCTTAATCTAGGTGCTTTTTGTGCGCTTTCTTCCATTATTTTTCAAGAAACATACTTTTTGCTCGCTGCTTTTTTGGGGGAGGGGGTTAGAGTTTTTTAAGATTTATTTCCAATCGAAAGAGGCCGACTTTTTTTTTCTTCGGCTTATCCTTGTTGTTGTCGCCTAACTCCTGTTCATTTTATCTAGTTTTGAGTCTTTACTGACAGAGGTTAGAAGTTAAAACCGCCCATCCCCCCAAAAAAGTCAAAATATTTTGCTTAAAAAATAATGTCAATAAAAAAATATAATAAACATGTCTCGAATGGAAATAAACGTAATGAAAAATAACAGCATTTATACAAATAACCGATGTATAACTTATAATACATGGGGTTAAAATAAAAGAAAAGATCCTTTTCGGTGGATGTCTGTTTTGAAAGTGACTATACGTATTATAAAAAGTGAAAAAGGGTGCAGGAAGGTGCACTTAAAAGGCAGAAATTCTGCCAAATACTCCATGGAGCAAAAGGATCACAAAAGTTAACTACACCTACTACAAGCTGCTTATCGTCTGCCCAAAGGTGTACATGGAAAAAGGGTAAGACTGAGAAGTATGGCATTGTGGATATTAGAGAGAACATTTCGAACAAGGGGGTGGGGGGAGGATTGCATCACTAGATCAGCGTGCATTTAAGCGACTCAGTTTAACCTCTCTGCAAAACAACATGGCTGAAGAACCCAATTTTTTTCTGTTGAGAGGCCTTACCATTTCATAGGATTATTTCACTGCCCTTAATTTGTCACTTCCAAAAAAAAATTGAGGCATTTTAAACTCAATACTGAAACATTCAAAGAGACTCTTTTCTTTGTTCACATTGGAAAAGAATATCACCGGGAAAGTGCATTGTTAAGATGGGATGTGGGATTTTAGGAATTCACAGTGTGATTTTTCATTGTTTCTTGCCCAGGCAGGCACTCACGGTCACATGTCAATACTTTCCTTGCTACAAACTGCTCAGAGACATTTTGCGAGGAAGGAAAATAGAAATTCTGGTTACATGTGGAAAATCTTTTCACAATTTTTGATTGGTTTTTATCCTTAAAGTTTGGTACTGTCTTTATGCGCACTTGCGCACCAGATATAGAAAGAACAGTGAGAATGTATCGTCGCAGCTGTAGGGAAAGTACCACGGGAAGTAACCTGTACTAGAGAATGCACTCTCGGCATATCAGACTTCACGGCCGTGCAGTCTTTTCCAGTTTTAGGTTTGTTTTGCCAACAGATGAGTCGTCATCGTTTTAAGAAAACGCTTTTGAGCAAAGGATGAGCAACTAATCACAACAATATTCATTTGTAGCCACACAGTAACACTGCACATTGATCAACTCTAAACCATTGAAAAACACGTAATAATTTGAACTTCGACAATTTATCTCCACTAAAACTTTCGTAAAATTCGACGGTGTTCAAATGCTTCTTCGTGTGCTTTTTTTGTTCTTAGTTGCTCTGAAAGGGGGGTGGTTAAAGGGAACTTTTGGGATCAATAAATTGAACTATTTCTACATGAGCAAAGGATTTCAATTCAATCTATACGTTCTCTTTTAAAACTGAGGCTTTTTTTTGATGTAGGGACAAAGTTAGTTTTCCAGCTTCTAGGGAACTAAACTGACGTTCGGTGAAAGCCATATTTCATTTTCATATTTTGAATCATTAATTTTGACTCCACATTTGGTTTTTACATGTCTCAATTTATGCCAAGTAAACGTCTATCATGATTTTGATTGCCTTCTAATTAACTTTGGGAGACAAAATTTCATCCATAGGTCTTACCTTAAGAAAACTATGTTTATATTTTTGTGTTAACCAGATAATTCTAACAAACTCTATTTTGGAAATGATTGATACCATGGCTTACTTTCATACATAAGACTTGCTAATCAAGATTGTGCACCGACCAATCAATCAACTAGATAACCAAGTTTATCCCCAAATCAAGTGGAACTAGTCTATTTGATCATGTTTGGTAGATTATGATAATCCAGCTTATCTTTTCACCAGTTATTAGTAAGTGAAGGGACAACTCATCTGGATTGAGGCTTACCAAGAGGACATGGTCACCAGATATTAATCCATGGTTGGACAAGACATTAATCATGTGGGTTACGACAATCTAGTTTTATACATTCCGATAATCCAGTTTCTCTTACTGGTACTTTGGTCAGTTCGGGGGACGTTCAGTCCTTGGGGTTTACTTTTTTGTTCTTGTTGACCTTGACGACCAGGAACACGATGAGGAGCACGATGACCAACAACGCCAGGACGCCCACGATGATTCCAACCACTGCTGCAACGGTCAGCCCTGGAGTGGGGAAAGAGGAAAACCCAAAGGCGGCTCGATGGTCAGTCACTGCCAGCCACAGGTGAATTCGCTACCCCATCACAGTGGCAGCAGTGTAGAACAGTCCCAAACTGTTGTGCTGGGCTGGCCCAGTTGCAGCCGGCAAAAGAATATTTCTTGACCTTCTACAAGTTTTTGCAACTTGCAGTCAACGGAATTTATCCCAGGTATGCCCGAGGTGGCATTTTATCCGTATCACAAATGAGAATAAATTCTGCTACTGTGAGTTTAACTGACATGAACAAAATGATGTCGGCACATGATTACGACACTCACTGGCACTCTATGCTACAGTTGGCTGGCCCAACTGTAACCCTACAGTGGGGACTGTCCCCACAGTACAGTTGGGACCGTCCTCGCTATAGTTGGGACAGCTGGCATAGTTGGGGGGGTGACACAGATTCGTGGGGAGACGGGTCATGCAGGGGTTGCTTCCCTTGCCTGCCACCCTCAGCGACCCGGGTTCCCATCCCATTTTTAGGTCGGCAAGCAGGTTTTCCTCCCACATCTAAAAGCAGAGCATTTCCCTGTCGTCTTGCGTCTACAGGTTTCTTTGGCCTTGTGAGCTACAGTGCAGTAGGTGCCGTTGAGGAATTTTGGGTGTTTTTCTCCAGCAGAAACCTCTGCTTCAAAACTTCCATCTCCCACCCAGCTTGACTAAATCCATTTAAAATGTGCCTCACTTTGCAACGCTGAACTCAAAAACGACGACAGATGTCAGGAATAAATTTCATAGCCCCACTTCGGCGAACGGTTGGCAGCAGAGTGAATGAAATATGGCTTAAAGATAGTCTTCATGTCCAGCATATTCCAGAGAAAAGTTCTTTGGGACAATGACTCAAAAAAAACAAGACAACGATAATTTCACTTACCCCCAACTGGTACCTCTGGGCCTGAATCACAAGGGAGAGAAGTCAATACACAGTGCATTGAGATCCTTAAGTTACACAACATCGTTCACGAAAGTATCAGATTTAAGAGTCTCGTGACAGGTTTGTGTGTTTGAGACCCCCCCCTCCAAACCACAAAGGTTTCAATAGCGTCTTTCATTTGATTACAAGATGAGAAAATGACTGAAGCTGTTAGAGATTTGTGAAGCATTATGGCCAGTGGAGCTTGTTTCAATTTTGAAATGAAATGTACAGAAGTATTCGTAATTTTGTTGCATTTGTTTTAATATGAAACATTTAGACATTCAATTCAGCTCTTGGCTGAAAGGTACTGATAATTAAAAATACCATTTATACTAATACAATTTAACAATAATTGTGAAAACTGTGAAGAGAGGAACACGTAGGTATTGCTGTCCCTAAGTTTTTTCTACAATTTGACTTCAAGCCCCGGCTTTGTGACAAAATGCAATTGAATTATTAGATTGCTGAATTTTCGGAGTAATTTAGGTGGGGCGTTTACCTATGAGAAACCGCCAAAAGGTAACCAAAAAAAATTGAAAGCGATGAATTACATGATTTCCAATCTTGAAGCCGGAAAGTATTTGAAACTTTCTTCCAAGAGGTCTTCCCCCTACATTTCTACCAGGGACTGCTGCAGTTACTAATAAATATGTCACTGTTACACTGGTCTTTGTAAAGAAAGACAGAAATGGAAAGAAACAATAACATAGGAACAGACGGTACAAGAAGTTTTTACTTCAACCTTTCTCTTTTGGGAAGTGGGGGGATTCGGACAGTCATTTTGCCACCACTGTTGGCTCATGATGGGGCTACCCTGGTTTTAATGTCAAAAATACACAGAACAAAAACACACTGATACCTTTGTTCACATCGACGGCCGTTGCGAAGTCGGTGAGGTGCAGGGTCTGGCAGACGATCTCCGCGCCCGGCCGCTCCTGTCGCGTCGTCAGCCCCTTCCGACTCCAGGCCTTGTCCATCTCATCGTAGTAGAGGCAGACGTGCTTGCCGTCCACGGCCGAGAAGGTGATCTCGATGGGATCTGTCAGACCGCTGATGGAGTAAGGGTTGCCTGGAGAAAGATCATGCGACTTGGTCACATTTGTTAATCAGCTCCGAGCAGAAGCACCCCCTCATCAGTTGTAAAGAGTCATATTGGTCAGGAGACCGAACATTCACTTTGTTGTTGGTGATGATACCGTAACGTGTGCATTTCACAGTCGTTAATGGACCAGCGAAGCTCAGTTCCTATCAAAGGAGCCCCCGTTGCTGAAGGAAATTGTGCCCTCTCTTGGTTCGGCTCGGGGCTTATAAGACCAGTACTGAAAACTAAACTGCCCACTGCAGGGGGCCAAACATTTTGGAAATTCTCCATGTAACATTTATGGCCTTTTTTCTCATTTTTCAAAAATAATTTTCTTTTTGCTGGGGGGGGGCTCTAGGCCCCATTGGCCCCCCCTGGATCCACCCAGTTAGGTTTGACCACAACCAAGCTAGGCAGTCCGCCTACCGTCTGCATCCATCAAGCTGATGGCGCGGATGGGTCCCGACAGGGGTTGCTTCTTGCCATTCTCGCTGTTCAAGTCCTCGGCGTCGTCGTACTCTTCGACGTTCAGCGTCATGCTCCTACCGATTTGTCTATGAGGAGAAAACATGGACATCAACGCCTTCACTGTGAACACCAGCGCTCGTTATGTGTCTTTGTGTTAATTATAAACATACAGCTCTTTAAAATTTATAAAAACCATTATGTCTCGGTGTAAGAAAGTGTTTCCACTCGATAAACCTGCTTTTGTGTCTTGTTATTAAGGCCGAAATGCGACACTGGGGTTTATTAACACATCAACACATATTTGTTTAAAAAATACACACCACAAGTGTTCAGTTTTGGATTATTAACACCACAACGCGTTCATAAAGTGTTACCAGGAAGGCATTTAAAGGTGTTTAAAAAACACTAACACTTGTTTTTTCACAGTGTTGTGACAATGAAACCAAACTAAGTAGATGGTGTTGATTGTTTCTTTCGTTTTCCAGGACTACGGATTGGCCAGTGTTTATTTTGGCCACAAATTTAGTCATTCAAAAAATCTAATTTTTGCCCATTGCTGATTTTATCGGTTTCTGCCAAACTTCGGCTGACCTCCATTTGAAGTCGGATTTCCTTTTTAATATTACTCCATCCTCCAACCCTGAGCCCTTTGGGGATAAAAAAAATATCCTCCAAAGAGTAAAAACCAAGTTTGGCTTGATGGCTGAAGGTGTAGGCCACTCAGAAAAGGAGAACTGTAATTTTCAAAGGGGGGGGGGAAGGAAACACAGCCTCACTCCAAGGATTCAGGGAACTTGAGTTTGGTCCGGCCAGCCTCGATGAGCTGATCGGCCCGCAAGGTGAGCCTCCTGATGTGTACTGAGCTACGGCCGGTCCTGGTGGTGATTCTGTCTCCTTCGGCCAGCCCCTGACCAACATGACTCATGACCGTCCTTATCATCCTCCTGATTATAACAAGGGAAAAAAAAAACAGAATGATAAAAAACTCATGATAAAAGTGCTCCATTCCACAGTATTTGGTTGAAATCCTTAAGGTCGAAAATTTGGTTTTGTAGAATCTTCCTGTGAGGTGCACAAAAGATGAAAAGTGGGGGCTAGGCTGGACTGGGTTAGGATAAATTGAGCTGAAAAAGTTGGGCTGGCCTGGGTTGGTCTGGACTTAGCTTGGGCTAAGCTTGGGCTTTGCTGGCCTGGGTACTCACCGGCAACGGTGGATGAGGGCCCTGGCCTCTGCCGTGTCTGGTGACAGGTCCATTAACACCTCGCCGATCTTCCGCAAGATGCTGTCCCGTGCTCCTGTATCAAACTCCTCAGGTCTAATGGTCAGATAGGACTCCAACATCGTCTCGATGTTATTCAACACATCATCTGTGACAGGGAGGGAAAACCATTTCGATCGTTGCAAGTAGAAAAAACACCTCCTTGTCAGACTCTTCAAAACTCCAAGAGTAGTGTACCCTGCACGTTTAGTTACTGTGTGACGGTCGCAAGATTTTGAGCAAGTTTTTACTTCAAATGAAAAATCCCCCTTGATAAATGATACCCATTTGCGACGCTTTGACACAGATGTCATGGCTAAGGCCATTTCTGTACGCACTAGCAGGGGGCACTCGTCCCAGTGCTTGAGTGAATCCCGTTGAGTTTTGTACACACTCACACAAGCTGGAACTAGTCAATTGAGGTTGAGCGTGAGTGGAGCCCTCAACTGCTCAGAACTGAGTGTACAGCAAATAAAATGCACCTTTCCCATGAAATATGCGAATCGCATGCGCACTGCTACCACTGGTTGGCAAGCGCAGCCGTTACCACTGTCGGCAGTCTAACCATAATTCCTGAATGTCAATCAAAACTGTATTATAAGCTTTCTCCGATACTTCAGCACACCTCTCTCGAAACTAAGTGAAGTTTTCAGTGTCCTGAGGTTTGGAAAGTAACAATTCCTTGTCTTTAAGTTTGGCACTCATGTCAAACTATCCTGGTGCAGAAATGATGTTATGTGCTCATAGCTGGGATCACATTACGCCATAGATTTAAGCCAAACAGTGGTAGTGATGCGCATGCACCTGCCTTATTTGCATATTTAACAGGAAAAGTCCATTCCATGACACTGCCTCAGCTACAGCATCAAAATTGCGACAATGCAGTATTAAATAAATGTACATCAAATGTAAACAAGTGAACATCAACGGTTTAACATTTGTATTAACCGCTTCGCGCCGGGACGTGGATAGAACCGCTGTAAAAATTGAGATCCTCAGCCCGCTTTTCAGCTATTATTCTCGGCCCACGCTCGAGCGAACACGGTGAAAGAAGGCATACCCTGGCTCTTGTATATATGGTAATTGGTCTTTGTGCGTAGCCCAGAAATGAAAAGACTGAATTTGCATCGTAATCACCAGCTTCACAATAGTCCCCACTTTGAAAAGAGGCAACGGGAATGTGGAAGGGTGAGTAGAGCCGCATGCCACCGCACAATCAGCCTTTTCACCGTGTAATTCAAAGCGTGCAGAGCACACTGGGCCACAAACCGAGAATCTGCCGTTTGGCAGGTGGCCTTCGTGGCCAAGCGAGAGGCTGGAATTCTTAGAGTCGGCTTTCGGGAAGAAATTCCCGTCGTCAAGGGGTTAAAGCTCAAGTTTTTAGAGACCTGAGATCATGGTATCTAACTGTAAAAAGCTGGATTTTTCGGCCCACTCCAAATGATACAACACCTGGGTAAAGTTCACGGTGGCGTATATCCACGTGTATATTCCAGACCACACACCATCAACAATGCCGGCTCTGTCAACAATGACACATTTGTCTGATCTGTAATTGCCTTGTCAGACCTTGACTGCATATGATTACTACGAGGGGCGCTTTATTCTTTGATAGTTTCTTATTATGTGGCCCTTGCTTGGCTCTCTTTTTTCCTTGTATCTTGTTTCTGAGTGCTCCAGTCTGGGCTTGGCAGTGTTTTTTTTTTTCGTTATCCTGTAATGTCGTTGAACTGTCTTGGTCATTTTCTGAGTGCTTTGTAACCTTTGGAAAAGGGGCTTTGTGAATTCTGTTATCCCTGCTATTTATACCGACCGAAACTGAGTGGAGGTATACCTTTTGATTCCTTGTCCTCCGTGTAAAAGGAATCCAGCTCAAAGGCAACGGAATCCCACTGTGAGATGTCAAGGTTGGGAAAATCGGCCGTGGCGTTGTGGAAGAACGCACGGTGCAAGTTACGCGCTTCGTCGTAGACGCCGCGCCTGCGACGGGTTGCGCCCTCGCTGTCTCCCCGGCTGTACTTGACCAGCATGCCGTTCTGGTGCAGGGCACCGACGTAATCACCTAGATGTAAGATTAAATGAAGGGGTCTCTTTTTTAACCAAAAAAGTGCTCTTCTGAGGTATTTTCGTGCAACTTGCTGATTTCACCCCCTTCCCCGTCTCCTAATTTCTCTCGCTTTTTCTGCCCGATTTTTGTTTCAATATCTATCATTCCATATTATCTAAAGAGGAGCAGGGGATGCTCTTTCCTTGTGATATCTACACACCTCAGCCATCCCTGATGCCGAATGCATAGTGGCCGACTCCCTGCGAGGGATACATGGACATCGTTAAGGGGGCAGTGCTATATTCGAGTCCAGTCACAAGTCATACTTCACATTGGCCGGTCATAAGTAACAGGGTGAACGATAGCAAAAGAATGCTTGGGTCACAGGTCCTTTGAGAAGGGTGTGAATTGGCTTAAGACTGAATGACTTGTGGTGGACTTGCAGGGACTTGTGGTGGACTTACAGGGACTTGTGATGGACTTGCAGGGACTTGAGGTGGACTTGCAGGGACTTGTG
>NW_019091440.1:739853-822714 GCF_001949145.1 Acanthaster planci
GTGATGGACTCCAGTACAACACTGACACACACATGTACCCTTGGAGAACTCTCTGAACCACAGTTCACGGACATCATTTTCCAGTCATAAATTCAGCAGCTGTTTGGAGAGATAGCAAATGAACATCTTGAAAGTGTAATGTCTGATTTTGCTTGCCTTTACCGCCGTACATTACCACTTTTGGTTTCCACAGACCTGAGAGTATATAATACCGTATGTTGGGCTGTAATGTATACCATGTTGGGAAATTTTAGCCGTGGCAACTCAGCTCTTGCTGAAAAAAAAATCCCATTTTTTTTTAAGTTGACCCCTTATCGCCGATGACAGGTACATGGTGTGCCTAGCAGTTATAAAAACTGATGCACAGTTGTTGATTTGTCATTTATGTCAGCTTTCTTTGATTTGTACATTTTTACATTTGCACACTGAAATTGGGACACTGGGTTGCAATACACTTTGGAACTTCCAAAATGTTAGCTTCTGGATGAAATAAAAAGTCTTGTCTGTTGTACTCGATCATCAGGATATTAAAGTGGCTTTGTTCCGTCAATCCATCAAACAAACCTTACAGAGGCTGATGGGCTGGGATGAATTGAATTTTTGAATAGCAAATGTGTGAATTTTGTGAGTGATGTTTGGGGGAAAAAATAGCAACAAGCTGTTTGTCAGGATTACCGAAATGAAAAACCCACAAAGTCTTTAAAATAAGTAAACTAAAACGCTCAAAATTCAGTACCATTTTGTGTGACTTTCAGTCAATTCAGGTCTTTAGACAGAGCTCACTGTCGGAAACGTGGAGTACCCTCTGGTTGTTTCCAGAACCACGTCTCAGAAAGAGCTTTCCTTGCATGGTGCTACGTAGGTCTTAGTACTTTTTTTAAGGACTTAATGTTGTTTGAGTTTTTGTAGTACTTGTACCTTTACCTGAACAAAGGATGTACATGTATTTATTCAATTTACTGCTTTCCAAAAACTTCTTTACGACCTAATGTACACAAATGTTAACATCAGGTGGGGCTTGAAGAAGAAACTTGGTGTAAATGAATTAACCAAAGCTCTCTCTCCAAAAAACAAAACTCGGAGAAAGTTGATTGTCTGAAATCTCGGCCCATCCAACTTTTTAAGTTCTTGATGTATCACATATCACCAGTGAGCAGCTCTCTACAGATCTTTGTGTGTAGATGTTTCATTCCCTCATAAAAAAAGTCTGGTCCCCGGAAATCAAACTCACTAGACGAGCACCCACAACTTTACTTTCTTTTTGTCCAGTTCTGTATCCTTGCTAATTTTGAAACTGATACTGATAACACAAGTGTTACATGTAAATACAAGTAGATAGCATAGATGCTTTCTGTTTGAGTTCAAGGTTCACGAAAAGATAATCAATCAAAGGTGTCAGGTGCATGGATATGTAGTACATGTACGGAAAGAGAAGCTCACATCCACTTTGCTTTTTAAGGGGTTTGCATGTACATGTACTAACAGTTACCGCCGGAATATTGCTACCAAGAAGATCTTACTGTACTTTACCTCAGGCATGTGGTATATTGATATAAATGACGGTGGTGGTAGGTTTATTCGTCAGTCTCTAATCATTTCATTTTTCCATTCAGCTATTGGACTTTTTCACAAGTTGGCCGCACTGAATTGAAAGCATGGCTAACTTTTCAATCTCTGGGAACCTGAGAATAAAATGAAATCAATGCAATAAAAGTTTGGATAAATTAATGCAAATCTGCCTACCGGTACATGTAAATAATATTTTACGATTAAGGATATATTTTAAGTCACATGTAACCACGAAATCACCTTAGATAGTCTGGCCCCATTGAACAGATTACATTGAATGAGATACTTGTAGATTCAGGGGACATGATCGAAATGGCCTCCCTGTGAATGAAGTCTAAATGCATTGGTTAGATGTATTCTACATGTAGGTTTTTAGCAGGTTCACCGCAAACCCAGCGTGGAAATGAAATGGTGGGTACCGGTGGGCCATCTTTAAGACCTAAGGCAGACCATATTGTGTGCTCAGTTGTTCGCATAACTTGTATTGGCTTTTTCTGATACCAGAGCAACTCCAGGACATACGGCCCAGCCATGCCAGCCCAGCCCCTGAAACCAAGATGACGGTGGCCGACTTCCGAGAGAAGGTGGTCACCGAGCTGGTGAAGACAGAGAGAGACTATGTCCGGGATATCAAGCTGTGCCAAGAGGGGTTCATGACTGTGCTGAAAGACAAACAGGTAAGGGGGGAGGGGAGAATGCCGTCTATTCTTGATGCCAGAATGGGCCTCATTGAGCAAAGAGAGTCCAGAAGGAAGTGTTCAAAAGTCTTCACGACCGCGGCGAGGGCAAACAAGGAATACTTAGGTGCCACATTTCACTGTCAAAAGTGGCATTTTTTGAGCTGCATGTACAAATGGAGTATGAACCATAGCAGCGTGTCAGTGGTTGTTTCCGGTGGCCCCCACCAATGGCCGTAAATACATGTGTAAGCATTGTGATATCAGTAGCTATTGTACAGATCCACTGCTCCATGACAGTCGCTTCATGCAAAACCCAACACATTGCTTTCCACCATTAAAAGGGGCCATGAGTTAAGACATTCAAGTTCTTTAAATTCCAGCACTTTAGTTTTTTTCGTTTTTGAGAGCTTCAGGCTCCAGGGCCCAGCCACTGTTACTCTAACATCCGGCTCAAGGTATTGGTTGTTGGAAGATTATTGGAACTTTAAATGCTTTGAGATTTACAACATGAATAGGCGAGTGCACATGTGCTCAGATATATGTACAATATGTGACCCAACAAAATGATCATAAATCATAATTTGTAAGAGCAACTTCGTACGAGTGAAAGATCTTTCTGAGAATTGTTCACCATGTACAAAAGTCATTGGGATCCCTCTACAGTTTACATGCATTGCTCATTTCCTACGGATGCCAAACTGAATGATACATAACATAACAAAAAGCATGGTGTGAGACAGATTAATTAGCGGCATGAGTACGACCTCAAGAGACAGTTTGCCGGGATCCCGTCACGTTAGTTTTTGATAGCAATACTGACATAACTTTGTGTGCACTGGGTGTGTCCCTTTTCGGATTTCTATTTTGAAAATGTAAAACCAAATAACGGTCGTCATTTTGAAAGCGTGGGTTAATTTGATATGTCAGTTTTACTCGGTGATACCCGTGTGATTTACCCTGTGCCTCAGCTGTTTGTGTCAAGTTTAACGTCTCTACATCCATATGTCTTTTGGATTGTCACCTGTGGATCTTGGTTTTAATCACCGTCGCCTGTTTGTGAGTGATTCTGTTCCATAAAGGGGATGTATGCCTCAAACAGCTGAGATTAATCATATTTTGCAAGCCTTGTCAGCGCGTTAACCTTTGACACGCATGACAGTGAGTCTGCCCTTTGTTTTGGTAATGCAGTACCGCTGTTTGGCTGAATACTGGCGATTCACAATAGCCCGCCTCCAAGAGTTTGCAACGCGTTGGCCAATCACGACGCGCAAAATCCGTCGACCCATTGCGCATTTGGAAAGGGTCGACAGATTTTGCTCGTTGTGATTGGCCAATGTGTTGCAAACTCTTGGAGGCGCGCTATAGTGAATCGCCCGTATTCATGCACTGATGTATTTTAAAACCAAACATCTGATCTAAACTTTGCTGCCGTACCTTGATATTAACAGATATATATGGGCTATTCCTTCTGTCACCTTACCCAAGTCACAGTAAGTGGCATTTTGAACAGAAAGTCCCTCTAAAACGGATCCAGAACTTGTAGCTGTGAATATAACTACCACTGCGTTGTTCTCTGTAGCTTGATACTGTGAACATGAAAAAAGTGTTTTCCATTCCCAAATTTACCAAAGGACTGCAGATTCCTTTTGGGGGGATGGTGGTTTAAAAAAATGGATGATTCCCGGCCATCTTGGGAATCAGGGAAAACCTGAAAAGTTAGTTTCTCATTTTTCAGTCTGGGAAAAGCCAGGGATTTGATTCTCCCTAAAGAGAAAGTGGTTGGTCTGTTAAGTACATTGCACATGCATTGTCTTCACTGCAGTAGACTTGTCAAATGGGAAATAGGTTGAAATAAATAGTCCCAAATTTTGGAAACCATGCATTAGAAAGTAAAAGTTGAAGCTTTAAAAACACTTAAACACGAAGGGGGTTGTCCAAAATGACCACTCGACATGTAATCGTCTGTTTGTTAGTTATGCCGTTGGTTGATGTGCGCCGTTGTCATGACAACTCTTCTCCTTTCTAGGACATCATCAGTGAGATTCTCGTCCGCCAGCAGCTGGAAGAGAATGGGAGATCCGGAGAGAAGAAACCGGTAGTACATCTTTCTCCAGACAACTCAAATCATCTTGCTTCTCCCCGCCCACCTCCATTTCTCAAAATCTCATCAGTCTCATCGCTGACAGGGACAAATATTAACCTTCCGTTATTACACCCTCGCAGGTTGCAGACCTTGAGAATGTTTCGTTTATTCAAGATCTTTTGTGGCTTCTTTTACCTTTTTTTTCGTCCTCACAGAGTGTTTCAAAGACACAATCTGTAGGAAATAGAATTAACCTATACTTTGTTGATATCAACTTAAAAGTTGTTCTTTCAATTCCCTGCACTTGTTTTCCTTTTTTCTTCTTTTTTGTTTTTCTTTCTATTTTTAACTTACATGTAAATTCCGTTTTGTCCAGTGGAATTGAAGCATCAAGTTAATAACCAATCCAACATGGCTGAAACCATTGACCACATTGACACCAATCCTTTATTAAAGTCACATGACAGAGAAAAATCACATTATCTCCAGCCATGTTTTAAAGGTTCAAAATGACTCCCCACAACAGCCAATATCACACAAATCAGCCAATCATTATATCCTCGAAAAGGGTCAGCCACAGAATTGCTTAAGTCATACACCAAAAGTATAATTTGGGGGACAATTTTTGCTGCAAATACGTGACCAAAAAAATGCTAAACCAATTTACAAAAACAATCTTGAAACTGGAAGTAGAGAGCTGAAATTGGTATCGTTTATGTACACGTACATGCACATTGACTTGGTACTGGGCCCAATTTCATGGCGCTGCTTACCGCAGAATTCCGTGCTTACGATCTCCATTCTGCGCTAACCGCACTAGCAGAAATATGTTGCGCTAACCCTTTAAGTACAGAATCCTTAGTTACGGGATTTACACATGCACAAAAGCCAAAATTCCTTGCTAAACTGTGAAATACATGTAGTTCGGAGTAAGCGCAGAATTTTCTGCTACGGTAAGCGCCGATTTTTCGCTCGCAGTAAGCAGCGCCTTGAAATTGGGCTCTGGTAATAAACAAGTTTATACATGCTCTACCACACTTTTATTCCCTTTTTTTTTTAATAACACTTTGTATAATTTCCGTTTTAATGAACACAGAGCACTTACAACTTCATACACAGTTTCTGTCAGAGTAATTTCCCTCTTTGGTGATGGTTTCCTTCTGCTCGGAAGCCAGCTCTGTACTTTCCCTGATGTTTTCTTTTCAACCTGAAATGTACTTTCTCGCCTCAGGTTTTGTTTGCATGGAATGAAATTAACAGATAGCTAACGGTATTTGAAGCTTTGAAATCAGCTTTTTGGTCAGACGCGTACACTAACATAACAGCGACGGTGAAAGAACTTGGTGGTGGGCAAACTAGATGCTTGAGTGTGTATTGCATGTTTTGGAGAGAATGGTAACGTGCCATGCTTGTGCACGGCATGTACAAGTACTCTGTGTCGGTATACCACTGGGTTCCGATGATGCTGCAAGTGTACAGTCAGTGTTGTGACGTCAAATTCACTTCACTCTCACATTTATCTGTAGTACGAACTGGCCTTGAGGTGGCACGTGCACATGGACATTTTCAATCCAAGTACATGTATTAAATGTACCCATAGGATGAGACTAGTGACTGGTTTTGTCGTCGTAAGCAAACTACATGTACATGTATGTAATGGAAAGTGTAACAGCAGAAAAGCTTTCCGGTGTTGGGCTACATGCATGTAGTTTATCTGAGCATGGATGAGACAGAGCCTTCAACCTTGTCACCGTAAGGTGACCTTGCACTCCACTATACTAGTTGTTGGCTGTTCATTTAAATACCAGGGAATGTGTGTTGACTGCAGGCACCTGGTCTTTATATTGTCATCTAATTATATGTGTAAATAGTTTGGGAGGCGGGAACCAGACATTCAGCCCAGACTATTTTTCACCTGTCAGACTACTTGTGACCAGATTCTTTACTCGACCAAATCTGATGGGCTGTGGCTAGGTTTTCTGCCATTTACAATCTGCAGGGAAAAGCCTGAGTCATAGCCAGTGATGCTGTCTCAAGTCTGTCTTTATGGTTTGATGTACATGTACGTCACAGAGATTTCACATGTAAATTTGATTTTTACATGTTTTGCTTTTTTTCCCCTAATGCCTATTAAGCTCTATAAACTCCTACATATGACGTCAAGATCAAGGTGTAGGAAAATGGCTTTTTTTTGATCGGCATGTTTCAAATGGTGGTCTTGTAAATGACACGTATGTCGTCTTGACCTTTCAACCCTAACCTTTTTTGTAACAAACTTTTTACCAGATTGTCAGGATTGGCTTCATTAAATCATAAAACCAATGTATCAGATGAATATATCAAAGGTCGTCTTTAAAAGTGCATTCTAAATGCCTGTCCAGTTTGTTTACAAACCTCTCAACCTACCTGTTGACCTTTGACCTATAGACTAAAGGTCTGGAGTTGGAGATTCTGTTTGGGAATATGGAGCAGGTGATTGACACGGCCGAGAGGTTCTTGAAAGACCTGGAAGAGACAACGGAAGGGAAGATGCCGGAGGAGCAGCTAGTGGGTGAGGAAGTTATCTTTCTGGTAATGACACCAAGGAATCCTCCAAAACACCCTAGGCACTGTAGCTGGCAATCTAGAAACCTGTAGAGAGGGGACAGTGAGAAGTGGCTACAGTTTTAGAGGTGGGAGGGAAATCCCAGAGGAACAATCTGGGTAAAACCCTTGAAATGAGGTCGGGACTGAAAACACAATGCCCACTCTTACCGAGCCGGGATTCGAACCCTGGCCACAGAGGTGAAAGGTGAGGAAAGAACCCCTCTGTTAACCTGCCTCTCTTGCACCAACTTGACTCCGCTTTATCGACGAGGTTTTGGTAGACAGAGTTGCGGCCACGGTCGTTTGATTTAAATCACTTGATTCCAATAATTTTTTCATTTCCTTTTTACTTCAAAACAATCTCCCACCGCCGTGGACTATCAGGCAAAAGAGGATCGATCAGCCGATGGCAGAACGATTGACCACATATTGATCTGTGAAAACGAAATTGTAAAAACTCACATTGATGTTTTTTATGGTAACCCAAATAGTGCGGTTGGATTGTACTAGAAAAGGACCAGTGTTGGAAATGTTGAATTTACGATGTTGGAACAAGACAGGGCATAGGATATCTTTGATATATTTAGTGATTGGTTTCTTTTGTGTCTTTCAGGTCAAGTGTTCATGCGGTATAGCAACGACTTGCACAAAGTCTACGCAGAGTATTGCCGTAACCATGACGATGCAACTGCATTACTTGAAAAGGTATGAAATAGGTACCAAAAAACTCACAATTTTTGGCAACCTTCCCAGTTATGTCATGGAACTTTGAGAATTACAGCACTGCAGGAGAAGTTCTGGAGATTTTGTTTCTCCTCTTTCTATAATTTCAGTACGAAGAGAACGATGAAGTTCAGGAGTACATCAACCAGGGTCTAGAACTTGTCAGGTAAGAGCAGGCCAGAAGACGTTTAAAAACCTTGAACCATTTTGTTGGTTCTCAAATTCTGTTTACTTTGCCGAGTTCCTTTGCCTTTTTAAGCCCTCTTGAATCAATTGAAATTAACCCTGGAGAAGACTGTTTTGAGAAGTCCTTTAATCTTTGGACCCTGTATTCTTAGAATCTATTCGGAGGTTGCAGGATGTTTGATGGATCTAGGATTCTTTTGAATATAAGAATTCAATCACAAAGAAGGTTGTGTGGAAAGGCTGAAAGGTTTATAGTAAGATTGGATGAGTGAAGGTTGTTCACAGAATTGATGTTTGTGGTTTATATATGTGTACATGAAGTTCTTCTTGTCTCTTTGGCAGGCAGAGTACCAACTGCTGGGATCTGGCATCGTTTCTTATCAAACCAGTCCAGAGAATCCTCAAGTATCAACTCCTTCTTGCTGAACTTGACAAGGTACAGTTTATCTATTGGGGCTGAATTGGATTGGGTTGGGTTGGGCTTGGCTGGGTTGGGCTGGGCTTGGCTGGGTTGGGTTGAGTTGGGTTGTGATGGGTTGAGTAAGGTTACCTGGGTTGAGTTGAATTGGGTTGGTTGGGTTTTGGTTTGTAAATTACATAAACAAAGGAGTTTCATTTCCCTAGCAAAGAGTAACCCTGTGTTTACTTAAGGCCACCATCGTGTGTTAGTTGATTTCTTTTAATATTTATCTTTGCTGCAGTATTCTGATGATAGTTTTCCTGACAAGCCCAACTTACAGGAAGCCATACAAACAATGACAGAAGTAGCCACAGCCATTAATGAATTCAAGAGGAGAAAGGACTTAGGTAAGTCTAGAGTTTTATTCAACAGAACATAGAGATTTGTGGTTATTGGCAACTTCAGGGAAATTTGCAACTCCGTAAGTTGCAGTGAGTGAAAAGTTGTGTTCCCAGAATTTATCTTATTCAAGGCAATCTGACAAATGGGATGGTGCCAGACTATTCTGGGTTCCCTGCCTCGCTTTCATTCTTTGTGAATGTTGCTTACAACTTTTAAATATAATTTATCACAAATTTTTAAATTCTTCATCAGCACAAGTGACATTAAATATGTAATGAAGTTTTACTTCGGAGCTTTCATTTTTATTTTTAGGTGCCAAAATAAAATGGCTAACCTCGCTCTCAATTCAATATGGCTGACTTTAACCCCAATGCACATCCATTGTTCTGTTAACTGTACGTCTGCTGCAGAATTCTTAGCCATTTGGGAAACAAACCGCAAAACTGCAGAGCCGAGGAAAAGGTTGAAAGGAGCCGTCGAATAAGAGGAAATGACAAGAGTGTTAGTTTCTAGGTGGTAAAGCTTGTCTTGGCTTTTGTTTTTCTCAGTGATGAAGTACCGACGGCCAGGGCAAGAGGCAATCACTGACAAGCTGGGCAGAATAAGTCTGCATTCGATACGGAAGAAATCGCAACGCATCAATCAACGATTTACTCAGATGACGGGTCTTACAACACAGGTAGAGAAAACACTTGAAGAATATCAGCCCAAAATCATCAGAGCTACATGGACTGTTAAATTGAAAACCTTTCAAGTGATCTTTCTGATTAATCAATCCGTCTCGAGCAGCACCATGCCCTCATTGGTTGAAAAGAGCCGCGTTGGTCAGGAGTGTTCATTTTGTTGATAGGGATGCAACCGTGATGTGTACATTTCATAATCGTTCCTGAACCAACAGAGTGCCGTTTGGTACCAAAGGAGCCTTCATTGCTAAAGAAAACAGCGCCCTCTCTTGGTCCCACTTGAGGCCTATAGGAACCCTTAACGTTTTCCTACCACAAAATGTCTATTTACACTGGGATACCAAATGGATTGGTCTCACAAAATGAGTATTAAAGCTCTTTTTCAGTGATGCAGGTTAAATTTGCATTAGAAGCAGCAAACTAAGCTTGTATTGATGCACTTTTAACCAGTATGGCTGAAGAAAAGACGTTAATACTCATTTTGTAAGATCTAGTCAGGTGTGTCATCAACAAAAAACAAAAGAGAAAAGCAATTCTGGGTGAAGGATGCTAGAAACTTCAGCTATCCATATATTAATTTGAGTGAAATGATATGGAAATTTGGATGAAATCGTCTTCGCCTCTAGGAATTGGTCCTCCATAGATGGACATCTCTTGAACAAAGTAAAAGTGACGATTCAAATCCTGTTTGTTCGTTTTTATGGAGGGAGAGAGTTTTTAAGGGTCAGAGTTTTTAAGAAGCTGACAAAAATGCTTCAGGCGTGATCAAGATTGGGACAAAAGTCACCCTTTATTTAACTTCTGTTCCTCGATTTTCCAACCCTTTTGATTCCAGACCGTTGATGGGGAATTTGACCAGATGGAGAGAAGGTTCCGCAACCTGGAGAAGACCATCAGGATTTATGTCAAAGACATCAACGCCTACCTAGAACAACTCAAGGTCAGGGATTCTCTTGTACTCACAACCCTTAACCGTATGTTGCCGAGGAGCCCGGTTTCGGGTACGTGTTCCTTATACGTACAGTCGGGGAGCCCGAAATCGGACAAAAGAGATGAGCCTTGTAACAAAGACCGTACTCGGAACAAAGACCGAGATGATGGGAATTGTCAAC
The DNA here is from genome assembly GCF_001949145.1 of Acanthaster planci. The sequence continues at coordinate 750,278 of NW_019091440.1, forward strand.
ATTTTTTCAGTTGTCATGAGCGGATGAAATCTGTCATTGTTTGGAAAGATTATATCACTGTTTGTGTCATTCAGCGTGAGCAGATTAAAACCAGGGACAGAAGCGCTCCAGCACTATTGAAAAGACACCAGTTAAGCACTGTGGCAATTTCAGGAACAAAAGGAAATTACGTAACATCACATAATCAAGGCAGCAGGCCTGGCTGAAATACTCGGATGCCAATAGATGTTGTCTGTCAGATTAAAGTAGCCACCAGACAGTCATTTGTGTGGGTGAAAACGTCCTGTAAACGAAGCTATGATTTTCTGAAGTATTTTGAAAATGGAAAATCTTCAAAATCATCCGGCTTTATGTCATGCAACTTCAAATTACACCCAGCAGCAAGTGGTTAATACAGAACACTGGGGGCTGGTTTTTTTTTTACATCTATGATCTATGGTCTATGGATTCTATGCCAGAATTTTCGTTTTTTTTTCCCAGGATGCCACGTCCTCCGAGGCAGCCGTTGGCAGTGACATTTCAGACTACTACGCCAGCCAATCCAACCTGCATGAAGTCAACAAATACGAAGCCGTGCAGCGACACCTAGCCAACAAACTCTACAAAGATTATGTAAGTTGACAACCAGTGACTGATCTAATGAGCCCCAAGCTGGACCAAGAGAGATGGTGCAATTTTCCCAGCAACAGAGGCTTCTTTGGTTACAACTGCACTTAGCTGGTCCACAACCGACAATGAACTTCATGCATTGTGCTTGCACGACTACCAACTAAATGAACGCTCCCCGCCAACATGGCTCCTTTCAATCAACGAGGCGGTGCTTCTGCTCAAGGCAGAGAGTAGAAACAGTCTTGTGACCTAGTGGTTAAAATTGGTGACTCCTGGTTATGGGGTCAGTTTTTGACAATGTGAGTTGAATCAAACCAAACTACCGGTAAACCAGGACGCAATCTTGTAGAGTGGCTATTGGATGATGTAGTTTAACAAAACTTTATGTGCTTACCTTATGTCCTCCAAAGGGTGGGTTCGATTGGCTTACACGTGTAAGTCAAACTTACACGAGAGTATTCATTTAGCCATCATGTGATCTTCATGCCTGCCCAGTGTCAGCCACCACTACCCCGGCTGGCGAGCGGGTCTCTGGAGGCTGCCCGAATGTAATGACGTCAAGCATGGACTGTTCATATCAAGCATGGACATGATGGAACGTGGCGGGGACTTGACCTTTTTCCCAGAATGCCTTGGCGAGTACACTGCAGCGTTCAATAAGCCTCGTTTCGAGGCTTCCCTTGCGTGTAACACTGGTGTATTCAGAGAAGCTAATCGATCACACCCAAAATGACAGAGAGGGTCTTGTGTAGGGTCGGCAAGCTTTTGACTTGTGGTTTTTAAAATAAACAATGAGCTTTATAAATATTTAAGAAGAACTTGATTCTCTCCGTTTCCATCTTGAGCAGACGTTATTTGTTCAACAACGGGTCATATCTCCACTCAACGGTCTGCTGATCATGTTCCAAGGTCCGCACAAGCTGATCCAGAAGAGATATGACAAGCTCCTCGATTACGACAGCTTCAGCAACAAGCTAGAAAAGAACAAGGATAAAGATCGTGTCAAACAGGTTAGTTTAAAAATCTGTGGATCTCATTTTCTTTCTCTCCAACCCGTTAACGTTCTAAGACAACAGTTGAATCACGCAGCTTAGTTCTTTCCTTCATGAACCTTTTACACTCTTTCTCTTCCCAAAAAAGTTTTCTGACAAAACTCTGAGAAAATAACAGCAAATGTGCAAACAAGAATGGCATTTTAGTGTTAATTTTGCCCAGAAAATGACAGATTTGACCGAAACCTAACAAAGTGAGTTCGAGTCACCAGAGCAGCATTTGAGTCTTAGGGCTTTAAAAGAATCTTGCGTAATGGAAATCAGCAGGAACCCTCATCATTTTCCAGCCACATAATGTACATTTTCCTCAGGATGCCAGGCGGGAATGAAACATCCAGACAAACGGCTGTTTGCTCTTTCCAATATAAGCTAAAACCAAATGATCAAAAAAGTATTGACTGTAAGATGCATTCTGTGGATCTGGTTACAAATTAGGGGTGTTACGTTATGCCCCTCCCCTAATAACTGTCCTCCCCCCTCTGTCTATGCCCCAGCTCGTTCCTTTGTGTGTCCTATGAACACTTTCTAAGAAATTTCAAACCAGCCAGCTTGATTTTTAAACACCGTCAGCACAAAAGCAAGGAGAAGGACCTGGAGGACAGTGACGACGACGCCACGTCAGTCGGCAGCCACAAACGGCTGAAGGAGAAACCCCGGAAGGAGGTTGGAATTCGTCACCCCTCCCACCACCTAACGAAGCCCTCCCCGCCCCGCCATTACGTTGTGGTGTTGTGCCGATAGATTGTACGTGTAGTCGGGCATTGTCCGATTGCATTCGTGTTACCAGTGTTGACGTGCGATTTTGAATTTTCGGTTTGCACTTTGCCATTTGTTAGTGATACCATACTGTGCAAGTTGAAGTCCAGGTCTGTGCAGTCAAATTTTTGAAACTCGTCAGATCTTGAGACTGAAATTTAATGTACATGTTTAACGTGCCAGTTTTTTTTTATGCTTGTTTTATGAGTTTGATGTTAATGTAGATAAAAGTGGCTGATGATTTTGCTTGTATTGTTGCATGGTGTATTGTGACTATTGCATGAATAATTGCCGATTGAGAAGTGTTGAAGTCAAGCCCACAAGTCGCTAGAAGTCGGTCACAAGTCTTAAGCCAAGACACAAGCTATTCAAATCAGCAGTAAGAAAAGCATTCCTCTGCTATTGTTCAATGCTTGCCTCTGAGGCTAATAATAGTGGATATTTATATCCAGTGCACATATCCATCACAACTGATGCTCAAGGGGCATTATCATTATCCCAAAGCATTGGGCTCACGACAACCGAACATTCCTGAAACCATCTCAGCTCCCTGGGGAGTTTACTAGCTGATGCAGTCCTATCAGGGGCACACGGCTATTACATAACCATATCGCCCTCACAGGTACCCGTTTGCTCCTAGATGGAGAGAGGCACACGGTGGTAAATTGACTAGCCCAAGATTGTGAGCTTTCATAGCAACAACTGCTGGTGGCAGCATGTTGCGACATGCTGCCACCAGCAGTTGTTGCTATGAAAGCTCATGCAGTTTTTATGTTTTTCCTGTTAGCTTACCAAGTGTTACCCCCCATTTTGCCCCAAGCTATACATGGCTATCCACATTACTAAACTGGGCTTGTTTTAACCCTACCAGTGATGCATATCGTTTGGCTTACAGTACTCAGTACTGCAAAATACTACGTAGTAGTCAGAGCGTGAAGAGCCTAGCGCTACAAAGCACGACCTCTGGCTAGAGCACCCTCCATTGTTACTCATACAGAGAACAGTAAAGCCATGCATTCATAGTGCCACAGCACTGTATGGTACATTGTCTTATCTATTGTATTTTATGGCTTCAGAGAACAATAAGGTCATGTCCTCTTACAAGCGACAGCGTTGTGTGCTAGATTTTACTACCAAGTAGTACTTTGAAGCATTCAGGGCTGTAGAGTTAAGGACTCTACTGCTATTAAAACTCTGCCAAGGTTTTTCAGAACAGAAAATTTTAGTGGAAAATGTTTTTAGTGGTTGGATGCATTCTAATGAAATGTTTTCAAGTCGTACTTGTGTCTTGTTTTTCCCTTTCAAGCATGTGTTTTAAAGACCGCACTGCTGCATGATTTTGAAATTGAATTGATTTGATTAGATCGGAATGATATGATTAGATTGGATTGATTTGATTAGAAAGGAATCGCTTGACTCTGGACTTTCAGTCGGTTGGTCAGACCCAGTCTGGCAAACCAAAGTTTGAGCCACGTTCACTTCAACTGGACTCAACAAGACCACAGTCGGACCATCTTTCAGTGACACTTCAACCAACAGACCTCTGTCATATTGCCAAGTTTTTGTGTGGTTGGTCAAAGTCTGCTTTACATGCACTACTCTTGGTTGGTGTTAAGTTTTGTCCCGAAATGTACATTTGCCACATTGTTTGCAAAGACGGTTGTATTGTCAGCGAGTGGGTAGCAATGGTATTTATTACTTTGTATCTCTATAGCTGCGCATGGATTGTTCTTTTGCTTTATACTTACGGCCGGCCACCAGTCAACTAAAGATAAATTATGGTTGTGACATAAAAGGATTGAGAGAATGGTTAATATTGGTGTTTGGAGTTTGCACAAAAATGCAGCACCGTCTGTCTGTGGGTGCGATGCCACTTCAGGAAGTCTGCAGAATCACTCTGGACAAAACTCCCGTTTTAAACTTGGCGTGTTTGGCCTGTTCCCACCGTCACAGTCCTGTAAATGACTGGTCAATTTATAAGTCCACTCTCAAGCAACTGGGGAGGATGGAGGATTAACAGTGATAAAGGAACACTTTCATCACAGTTTGTTGTTTTAAGAAGCATTTGATTTGACTGTGGGGTAGTTGATTTGCGATGGACTCAAATACAACACTGCCCCTCATTACCCGAAGCTTTTCCTACTGCATTCCAGACTGATTGAGGTAAACTCCTTTCAACCTCACCCAAAGATTGTAACCTAAATCTGATTCTCTAAAGTCGATTCGGTATTGATTGGAACTGATGTGATTTCACTCACCCAGCTCAAGGATGAGAAGGACGTCGCTCGGAAGAACTACGAAGCCCTGAACATTCAGCTGAAGGACGAGCTGCCCAAACTCTGCGACATGGGCTTGTCTCTCTTCAAGAGCTGCGTGGTGTCGTTTGTTGAAGCCGAGAGAGATCATATTAACTCCACTCTCAAGAAACTTTATCCACTGCTGGAGGTGAGGCTACTGAAGCATGTGAAGTCAAATGAGACACCCGGTTTCCATAATACATTGTGTAATTGTTGTGTGAACTCATTGATTCTTAAAGGAGCTGGGTATTTTGGACCTTGTAACTGCTTGGGGTTGGCAGACCCCCCCCCGGATCTTGACCGTCCCTGGACCAATCTTTTTGAAACTTGATATACATATAGAGATCTTCATTCAGAGTGTATCTGTGAAATTTCAATGCAGTCAAACAAAGGCTTTTATTGTGGTGGTCATGTATGGTTCATGGTCTCATGAATGCGTGACTGCTCGTGAATTTAGCATGGCTTTGGGAAATATCAACATTTTCAGTTAAACAAGCCTGCCTTTGAAAAGTGGACATTTCATGCAAATTGCCCAATATCCATAAAAATTGTGGCCAAAATGACTGCAAAACTCCTGATGTCTGTCACATTTTAATCGAAGGATTTTGTTTCTCTGCATTAGCTGTCCATCGTTAAAAACAACTCAACCGTAGACATCATGAAGACTTTCGAAACGTCGCACCTAGTGGCCATTGAAGGCATGCACAAGTTTTCTTTCGTCCCTAAGAGTCTTGATATGAAGAAGAGTGACCGGCGAACGGCATACGGGACCAACTCAGAGCCAACACCGCCACCTAGCGCACCAGTGAGTCATGGCTCATTTCGTTCATTTCATGTGTAGGGCCCAAAAAGAAGTAGTAATTCAGCTTCCTGTTTCTCTCTCTTTATAAACCTTTTTGATGGTGCGGTGCAAAATTCGGAAAATGTAAACGAGATTTTATTCATGGGTCAGCCATTTTGAGTTGAAAGTCAGGTAAAGCTTTTCATTTTGGGAACCTGAGATTTAAAGTTTCTATGGGCATAAGTAAAATTCTGTACAAATTCATGCAAGTTTTTGTTTAGAATATTTAAAAATTTTTTTTATTATATCAAAATGTTAAGGCCACGGTTAAAAAAAACCTGTAAGTGAAGTTTGGGACACCACAATAGTCTGACACCACTCCATTTAACAACGATCACATTCTATCTCCAACATTGTTACCACTTTTATTTTGCCGTGAGGAGGAAATAAATGTAATGTCATTAAATTAAACTTGGTTGTAGCTGAAGTGAAAAACGGAAAAATTACCGGGGTTTTGTTTTTGGTGTTTGAAATTAGATTCAGAATTGTAACAAAAAGCAGTGCATTTTTAGACATACAGTGGAACACCACTATAACGAACACGACGGGGTCCACGCTTAATGTTCGGTACAGCAATTGTTCGGTATAGCGAAATTAACTGCAGAACGTTTCGTTGCCATGTTAAATAGCGCCCTCTCTTGTCTAACTGAAGTGCGCCCTCTTGTGATACTATGATTCACTGTTTTTGTGATGTTTTGCCTTTGCATTCATGTTTGAGGTTTCTAGAAATGTATCTGTTAATCATTTTTGTATTTTATTAAATCTTGAGTTACAAAATTGATATTTAGTTTATCCTAAAAGTCATGAAGCTATGCATGCTGTGGCAAATCTCGGTTGATTTGCAACTGCAAAATGTTCGTTAGGTTTTTGTGCACAAAATATTGGGAGCCAAGAACGATGTTTGGTACAGCCAAATGTTCGGTACAGTTGAATGTTCGGTGTAGCGGTGTTCGGTATAGCAGCGTTCCACTGTAGTTAGTATGACGAATTTGCTCTTGGGAAAAAAAACAAACAGAACAAGAAAACTTCAGAGTTTTAGCATGGACCAGGTTTGTCAGGGAAAGAACATGGGAGATCATGGACCATGAGTCACACACGAGGTCTCTCGTTTCTTGATATCACAGAGGCCAGATCCCAGCTCACAGTCTGAGAAGCAAAAAGCCAGCGTCAACTCCCGGTACCCTGCCAACCGAATCTACCTGGTGTCCACGGACTTCAGTGCCCAGCAGCCAATGGACATGTCGGTCAAGAAGGGCGAAATCGTGGGCATCATCAAAGAGCAGGACCCGACGGGAAGCGGACAGAAGTGGTACGTCGACAACGGAGGTAAGTCTAATTGTGTCTGGGTTTCCGTTATGTTGCAATGTTGTAATCGAGTACTTTTTAAGTACCAACTTCACTGCTAACTATTAGACTGGTTAAGACAGAACAAAGCTGAAAAGTTTTAAACCATCACCGTTTAGCAAAAAACAATATAAATATCTCAAAATTCAAAGATTACAACACTAAGTACTTTGAAATACTTTTGTTCTGAAAAAAAAAAGAGAGCAAGAGTGCTTCAAAGCACTTGACCAAGTACTTTTTTGAGTATTTTCCTGCTTGAAACGTAATTTTTACTGAATTGGGAGAGTCCGAGGTCTGGTTTTTAGTCTGTAATTTAACCTTTGTTCATTTAATATCCAGTGCCCATGTTGTTCAGCTTTGTTGCCTTGTGACCATGTCAGTATTTGGCAGAGAGGTTGGTAATCAAAAAAGACTCGACTTTCAGCAATAGTTTGTTGGATTTTACAAGCAATTTGAGAAATTGAATTAATGCCTTTCAGTTTTTGTTCCTGTCGGTGAACTTGTTGATGGCAAGACTGTTTCATGGCAAATTCTGACTATTTGAATGAACAAGATACCAGAGGCATGGTCCGTTCATACCCAGTAGAACTTTACAAATGATTCCCCTCGAGTCATTGGTTCCAGATTTTTAACCTCCGTAGGCCATTTCAAGCTTTTTTGTGTGAACAAAAGCAACTGAAGTTACTTAAATTCGTTGTCACAGAAAATTCCTTGTAGGAAATCCTAAAATTGAAGCACTCACTTGTGATGTCGTCACTATTACCCCTGCTCATTGGGCCAAGAAAAAAGTGCTCAGATCATCTCTACATCCAGGGAAGCATAGAGAACCATATCACTGTCTTGAATGGCGTGAATGGCGATGTGATGACTGTTACCGATTTCCAGCTTCAGGAAAAGCAGTGCATGATATTATGCAAAGTACCCTTCTTTGGAACACCAACAAGAAACCCAAATTGAACTGGAACTCAACTGTAAAACTATAAGAACATTTCAAATTTGACTAAGTATTTATTTCTTTCCCCTGTCTCAGCATCCCAAGGGTTCATTCCGTCCTCTATCCTTCAAGCTGTGGGCGGAGAGACAACGAGCCCGGAAGGTTACGGCAGCGACGACGACTGGAATGCATTCACTCGAATGCAGCAGCAAGCGCAGGTTAGCATTGTCAATCCGTGCTTGTTATCACAGCCTATGTCCAAGAAAATAAAGCGCTGTGCTTTAGTAGATATTAAAATAAGGGAATCATTGGGGTTAGGTTGGCATGTTCAACACCAAATAGGGGCATAGAGATAATGATAGACTGAGTCAATGTCACGCCCCTAGCTGGTCGTAAACGTACCTATTTGAATCGAGCCGCTGCTCTTTTATTCCCATTCAAAAATACCTGCTCCGGTGAAAAAAATATGAAGAAGGCAAAATTTGTATATTTCAAACTGAATTTTGTTCAGTATCACCTATTGTTTTGTGAAATACCCCACAAACTATGGTATGTGCCTCACGTAGGCAACCCATCTCCTTATTTTGAAATTCCAACTCTATGAAATGCAGACTCATTGGTTATATCCACCTCGAGCAGAAGCACCCCCTCATTGGTTGAAAAGACCCACGTTGGTCGGGAGTGCTAAATTTGTTGGTGGCGATGGATTTGCTTAGTTGTTTCTGAACCCGAGAAGTTCAGTTCCAACCAAAGGAGCCTCCGTTACTAAGAAAACGGCGCCCTCTCTTGGTCCAGCGCATGGCCCATTGCACATACCTACATGATGCAGACAACTGTCATGTATGAGGGTTAGAGCATATACAGTAGGAGTCATGCAGCATGCTACATGAAACCAGGAAAGCATCAACAAGCAAGCTTGATAATTTTTAAATAGGTTTGCTGTATCACCATGCAAAATATCTCCTTTGTGAGTATGAGTGGTTCTGAAAAGAACCAGAGGGTACTCAACGTTCAAACAGCATGCTCTGTCCATCGTCAGGAGACTGCAAGGGTTTCAGTGATGAAGCAGTCTGGAGGCAGTGAGATGTAAAGAGGATGCTAACTCAGGATCCAACTCAAGGGCACTTAAGGTTCTTTTCAGAACAGGATCCAACTCAGGGGCACTTAAGGTTCTTTTCAGAACAGGATCCAACGAAGGACACTCAAGGTTCTTTTCAGAACAGGATCCAACTCAGGGGCACTTAAGGTTCTTTTCAGAACATGATCCAACTCAGGGGCACTTAAGGTTCTTTTCAGAACAGGATCCAACTCAAGGGCACTTAAGGCTCTTTTCAGAACAGGATCCAACTCAAGGGCACTTAAGGCTCTTTTCAGAACAGGATCCAAATCAAGGGAACTTAAGGGTTTTTAAGAACCAAACATACTCGACAAAGAGATATTCCGAATGGTGGTACTGCAAAGCTGTTACTTGCCACCTTCACCAGAAAAAACTTCAAATCTCATCTGATGATTTTTTTGTCGGCTTTTGCAGTATTATTATGCGGAGTGGGAGTTCACGGCGTCGGCAGAGAATGAGCTGACGCTGACCGAGAGGGATGTGGTCCAGCTGATCTCGGACCAGGACATCGAGGGCAACTCGGAGTGGTGGCTGGTGGACAAGAACGGGCAGCGCGGCTACGTGCCCTCGGCGTACCTCGCCAAGATTGACTGAATCCGGCCCAGTCGGTGATTATACCTGCCCATTCCAAGCTTCAAATAAAAATACAAGGGTTCCCGCAGTCATGAAAAATCCTGGAAAACAAGTCGTTCCGAAAAGTCACAGAAATTTGCAGAAAAGTACGTTGTCCTGAAAACCTGTTGTCAGAAAAGTCATCAAAAAGTCACAGAAATCAAGATCATCCAAGGGTTATTTTTGATAGGCCACTTTTGTTGTGAAAATGAAATAATGATAATTTGACAAGCTATTGTAGTCAGTCTGTAGTCTTGGCTTTGGCAGTCTTCCATTCACAATACCACACAAGTTTTCCCTGCAAAAGGGCATCAAATGTCATGACAATCGTCATATTTTGGCCTGGGAAAATTGCGGATATGTCATGGAATTTTGTTTTTAGAATTCTGTAGGAACCCTGCTTACAACCCCTGATGCCCTGTTATCAGGATATTTCCATATTTCAGCTTTGTTGCTTTCACAGACCTTGTCTCTAAAATCAAAGCCACTTGAAGGCCTCTTCAATTTAAACAACTTGTAAATATCTCCATCTTTGAGTTGATAATGGGCCGTTGGAGCTGTGAACTTCAAAGTCAGGGTAGTGATAGACACAACCTGAGATGTAACCACGGTTAGGCAGAACCGTATCGTTAAAACTCCCCATTGGTGAAAGACGTTAAAAAAGATTGTAGAATATTCTGGGCATTAACAAAGGGATCTTTGAGCGACAACTGGCGCTTGACATTTTTTCTTTTTACTGTTATAGTAGACATGCATGGCCTTTTTCCTGCCTTTGAATCCACCTCTGACTTTCTAATTAGTTTCACTTGTTTCCTAGTTGGAAATAAATCAGAACACTTTGGACTTGGACCTGGCATTCAGCCTCACTAGAGCAGGTGATGAGATTGCATAGAACTTGACACGGGAGACTAGACTCTCAAGACATTAAGCCTGAAGCCAGTGATGAAGACATATGGGAAAGGTGGGTGACCTGCGTAGAGTGGTATCGTGCTTGGACTGGTGTCATGTTACCTGTGCATGACCGGCAGAGGGTGCTCTCCAGTTTGTCCACAGTGGGCAAGTCCAAGTGACGACCTTTGATCAAACAGCTGATCCATTCTGGTACCCAGGGCATATTCTGTGCCTTGTTACCAAGGACAATTGACCTGTGGTTGACAGACTGTCCCTGATCTAACTTAGCCAGCTGTAAAGGTGGACTGGTCCCAGGTTACCCACAATACTTAGAGTGTGAAGGGAAGGTTAGATACCAGACTTTACTGTATAATGGTTGATCCTGACCAACTGTGGAAATGCCCTTGCACTAACGGCGAAGAGTAAAAACCGAAAAAATATGATTGTTGTAGTTGAGTTGCTACTTATGTACAGGGCTTATGAAAAAAGTTGATTTGTATTTTTTTTACTCCATCCTTATTGCCCAGTCTTGCCTGGAAAGACAGTTGCACAATTTTTAAAAAAAGGTGACTCCTGGCTCTGCAATTGTAGAACAGCTGAGACGGGTCTTTCATAGTCAGTGCTTCTTTTTAGACGGACATGTGTCTCAGAACTATGAATACATTAATTGACTGGACATTTACCCATTGAAATGGGGAGTAAAAGTGTTTCTGCTAATTAACATTTGCAGATTAGGACAAAGCTTTCTTTTTGAACGAGATTGCAAATCAGAAATACTGAACCATAATTTTAAATTACATATGTAAGAAAAACTATGTCTGAGCCCATAAATTTGTTTTGAAAGAACTTGATGTGAAAAACAGTTACAGTTGATTTAGTGAGACAGAATCATTAGTTATTATGAAACTTGCAAGGAAGGTTGGTCTCCTTCAAGACGGCGAGATGATATCGCATGGTCGCACAGTCTGCCTGAACAGTCTCTACCAATCAGTTTACAAGTGTCAATCACCCTTTAATCATCGTTCCAGTTCTGTTCCAGTTTTGTCGGAAGAGCACAGTACCTGCCACGCTGAACTGCTGGTCCCATTATTGTGCAGTACCCATAGTCAGTTCACAAATAGAACCGTGGCTTTTTAAAAAATAGTTTTCAACGAATGTTTCCTCTTTTTCCAATCATGTTTGTAAACATTTGTTGATTGCAAAAGGAAAAGTTCTGCGTTTGGCTAAATTAGATTTTAACAGGTGTTTTTATTTAAACGTGTTTATATTAACTTTTTTGTGACAGTGCCGGGTTATGCTCTTTATTGTCTTTTGGTCAGTATTGTTAAAAAGTTTGGTATTAAGCTCATTTTTTAAGACAAAACCTGCATTTTCCATTCTTTTTACTATTTTTATTGCAGGAGAAGGTTGTCAAGTCGTGAGAGTTGAGTAATTCAGTTTTTGTGAATGATTTTGGATGAATGAATTCCAAAATTGTAATGGACAGGAATCCCTGGTTCAGAGGGGAACCATTTATTCATATTTTGCATCAACTAGGAGAATGAAAAGGAGGTATCCGTTTTACGGCTTATCAAATCTTTGCCTTCTTAAACTGTGTCTCATACAAAAGGCCTATCTTAAGGAGATTTAAAATCTATTAAAAAAATTAATATGGCTGCCTTAAGGCCAGTGTTGTAGTCGAGACCAGTCGCAAGTAGCCGGGTGAACAGTGACCAGGGGCAAGTTCGATCAAGGTTCCCTAGTTAACTAGTGGTTGATTCATGACGTACCTAGCGCATGTGCAGTGAAGTTGAAGTGCGAACGACCCTAGTCAACCGTTGTCAGGTCGTTAGACCGAAGGAGATCAAAGGTGGCTGCAGGCAGGGTAAAAAGCCAAATTGAAAGTGGTCGTTATTAGTGAAATACTGTTTTCCGGCATTTTTCTTATAACTGGTCCTCTCTGCACTGCGCTATTAAAAATAGTTTATGGCAACCAACGACGCGACCACTCCCGGTAAGCTGGTCGCGAATAGTTGACTAGCCTAGTCCAACCATCGTCGACTACAGTGCGATAGAGATAGTCGATGAGAGATAGTCGAACTCTGGTTAACTGTGGTCCTTGATCGAACTTTCTCTATAGAATGCTTTTGTTCGAGTTCATTTGAATGGCTTGGAACTTGGATTCAGACTAGAAGTCTTGTCGTGATCTTAAGAGGTCATAACTGCAACACTGCTTGAAGCAAGATCAGATTTCGTGCAAAAAGTCGCCTAAAAGGTTATATCTTGTACTTGTCCACTCAGGTATTTCAGTTGTGGCATTGGTGGATGAATTTCACTCGAACCTACAGATCATTCCACGGCTCACATTTTGAAATAGTTTAACCATGATATCGGATTGCCTTGGGCCAGATGCTTAAAAAATGTTCCAATATGTGACCCACCGTTCCAAATCCGGGCCGAAGATGTTCACGTTATTGTCTGGAAAAATAATACCATTACACAAAGAAACAATATACATTCCACAATGCTTATCTTCCATAGCTGCGAAAGGTTTCTGTAGATATCTTTCACTTTCGATCACTTTGAAGTATGGAAATCAAGAGTGGTGAAGAGGAACTGTCAACCATCAAACTTACCTACTTCAGCCACTTCATCTCGTTTGAGAATGGTTGGTGAACATGTTTAAAGAAAAGTGATAATACTGTGAACTGTAGGATCCAGGATATTTAGCATTATTCATCAATTTTTCTGTTTAGACAGAAGAACGTGCAGTTCAAAAGCTACACGATGGCCAACTTGAACTTGCATACTGTGCCAGCACGTGGGCACTGTACAGCAAGCGCCAGAGGCCATGCTAGTTTATATAAATGAAACTTTTTGGGGCATGTTTAGTTTGGGGGAAAATTGTGAGTAAAGAAAAGTACTGATCGGTTTTCCCCCAAAGATGTAATCATTTCCCTGTTGTAATTATGACTAACATGTGAAGTTGCCCCTTTTGTGATATCCCGTTTGGGGGATAGACCTGATGGTAAAATACCCCATAGTGAAATGTGTGTGTCAACTTATAACCAAGCAATAATCGTATCTCCATACATGAATTGAGTAGATATAGAAATATGAAAAAATCAAAATGATATTTTTTGGTCTACCTAACTCGACAGTTTTAAGTTAGGCGTAGATACCGGTATTGTGTGAAATAGAATGAATGCTTATTCCCAGTTCCTACTAAACCCTAATCTTTAAAGTACACCATATGATATGTACCTTTAATATTGAACTTAGTAATGTGTGTCGTAAAAGCCTCCGTAGTAATTCACTGTCCCAATTTATTTACTCTACAAGTTGATCACAAAAATAGTACTTAAATTATTGTTTCAACGGATTCTTTCATATACGTACAACGAGTGAAATACCATTGCCTCCCGTTGTAAGTAGCAGATGCTCGGCAGATATAGGAAAACAAGCTAGTATTCGTATGAATCTTCCATTTGCTCGAGGAATATCCGGTTCGTAAGTGTGACGTCACATCAGTTTGAATCACACCCATTGCACACAGAGCTACACGGAACCGTGGAACCAGAATTTGACGTGTTTTTTTCGTACTCAACCAATGGGAGCTTCCAGTCAGTGACGCGTGCGCGCGTATGACAGCTCACTCACGAACTGGATAATGTGGCCGTACGTCACCGAAACGTCTTGTGTTTTTTCATGAGTGTGCGCTGTTAATTTTTGATAACCAATTTGGTACTTTCTTTCATGTGTTGGAACTCAGCGGTCGTTGTACTTATTTACTCAGTGTGTGCCATTCATGATGTTATTGTCGTATCAAGTTTTTATAATTCATTATTTATCCAAAGTTTTCTTTGAGGTATTGCCTGAACTTTTAGATGGTGTGCCCACTTCGTTTAGTGGTGCAGGTGGCTAGCCGCTCCTTAATAATACGTTTGATCATTGTACTTTGTGTAAGTACTATTTTTAAACATATGGAACGTGTGCATGTGAAGGTAGGATATCTTCTCTCAGTGTATCCTATTGCCTTTTTGTCGTTTTCTATACATTACTATATAATACTATCTATAGTCTCACCTATAGTTTTACCCATGTGACTTTCACTAAAATAGCAACAAGTGTAGCGTCTGTGCTGTAACTTACGGATCTAGACTTCGAGGAATAGACTGTTCCGAAGAGATCACGCGCTTGACGGGCGCGTGTATTTCGACAAGTCAGACCATCCTATTGGTCGAAGAGGCATGCCGACGCGCGCGTACCACCTGTCCACGAGCGTTGTGCCATCGCAGTAATGGCTTATATGGCTGGTTGCCAAATTACATTATAGGGACAAACTTATTCAGTCTGACCTGCATGTATAATTTTACTTATAAAAACCTTCAGGAGTACCTGTAGAAACATATGGACACGTTTGTCGGTCGAAGATAGAGAACATACAGAATGAATGTGACAAATGGATTCCTACTGCCTGTCATCGTACCCAAAACGTTTTCATCCACCTATAGATACCCCCCCCCCAAAGTTTCAGACACCTGCTGTCGGGTGGGTGTCTGGTTCCAACGTAGCACCCTATGGGTCTGGCTGCAGACTAGAACAAGAAGCCCTAATAATGGCAAACCAGTCTGCCAGCTTAGTGTATCCGACTCCAGCAGAAGCATCCCTTCATCGGATGAAAAGAGCGATGTTGGTCGGGAGTGTTCATTTTGGTGGTGATGTGACCGTAACGTCGTAGTCGTTCGTGAACCAGCCAAGTTCAGTTCCGCCAAAGGAGCCTCTGTTGCTGAGAAAAAATGCGCCCTCTCTTGGTCCAGCTCGAGGCTCATACTGGACCCTTAATCTGATCAGTGCGTAGCACAGTATTCACTCTCTCATTCTTTGCAGAACATGGCAAGAGCGTCCAGAACTAATACACCGAATTACATTCCGTGCATATTCGTGCTGGAGTTTTTTTAGGGCAGGCACTTGCTTGAAGTATCAATGTTGTTTTGGGTCATTTGTAGGTGCCGTATGGACGCCATTCGTTGCGCAAACAAGCCAATTCTACATACACCAAGGTACATTGGTATCATGCGTAGTTTCAGTTTAGAAGTGCAGGTTTTTAAAGCATTTCATCGTTGAAAAATGACTCAACGTACAATTGACTTCGAATACTGAGAACATCAAAGAACAGTCTTCGAGTAGTGCAGCATATTGAACATTCACATCCCTTGATCGGTGATATTGTAAATGACATGTTTTTGTATTATTTGCTGACGTATGTTTTAAGCTTTGCCCACGAAATGCAATAACTTAAATTGTGGCTACTGTATTAATATGCAAACCATTTATATAGTTTATATGTGTCCATAGTATGTACAAAATCTATGTGCTTGTATTAGGGAAGTATCTAATGTACACGATTGTTCCTTAACGCAATATAAACGCGTGACGTTTTGGTTGTAAAGGTTCAGCCCATTTATACCACAATAAGTGTGTCGTGAAAAAGTGAAGTGTAATTGTATATTTTGTTGTATAATATTGCGATGGGTGATATTTTGTGGTAACTATAGCTATAGTATTGAATTCCATGGCGTGGTGCATTTGTTTGAGATTACAATTCCAAGTTTGTACGATGATGATTATTCAACGCGATCTCTGTTCAGGTTTGCTGAAGTCCTTTTAATGCATGCAGAACACGGAGAACAAGACCCGAGTTTAACTCGAGTGTTCGGTAAAGTATTTACCACGTGTTTGTTACTTGCTCGGTATACATGGAGCACATGTCCATCACTTGTTTGTAAAATGTAAATCTAGGTATTACGTTGATAGGCCTATTGCACGGTCACCATTCTTGCTTCGCTTGTCAAGAACTCTCCATCTGGAGACTGGTCACCAGCCGTAACAAGAGGGAGTTGCAGATCTGGTGGTCTGGCTACCAAACCACACCATTTGCACGTTCCCAGTGCTACACGGTGTCGCGATAAACCAATGTTGAAGTGCACCAGTCACTTTTTTTGTGCTCTACCGCTTCGGCCTTGTTAAGAGACAAATCAAAAGTCATTCAGTACTCTCCTTGACGTTAATTACTATTAAAAGTAAATGCTGGAACTCCAGTGTGAATTGTCTTAAAATGATCTGCCATCAATAAATAACTGTTAAATGTCAATACCACGTTCCGTGTGTCATGCTATTAAATGAGGTCGGTAGTATGGTGCGTTGTTCGTGTACTTCGAAAGGTATTCCTTTGTGGTTAGGTGTTCAGAAGTAGTTTTTATTTGCTAAAGAAAAAATTGTCGTTAAGAAGACGAAAGAATGAAATTAAGTGAAACAAAGAGAAGTAGCGATTTTTTTTAATCGAATGGGCGGAGGGTGGAGCTCCCGAGCCAGTTTTGTGTTCGGGAAGTTCCACCTTTGGAGTCGTTTCTCTGACTTAAACTACGCCCTTCCCCCAAAACTGTTGTCCAGTTTTCAAGGAACACCGAGTGTCCATTCTTACTAATGTTTTGAGTTGTTAGAAAAATGTGATCCATTGTTCAGCACTCCCTAGCTAGGTGAAAGCTTTAACCCCCGACCCGTAAAAGAATATGCACTTGCGTCTGGGGACGGTATGCAACTTTTGTTTAAGATACACTGCGTGTACATTGTGTGGATGGAAAGTTACAGACGCGCAGTCGCCATCGATGGATGATGGTGTCATGGAAACGCGTCTTGATTCTCCTCGTTGGGCCTACCTCCGAAATCAACTTGATTTACACGTGCATTTATATATTTGTGTTACAGCTACGGAAAAATACTGGATTTAAAACTTGATAAATGTCACCAATAAGCATGGTTGAATCCAAATGATATATATTATGCACCACCAGTTGGAATTTGGGGACCTGCATAGTTGAGGAACCACGTCTCATCGTTCACGCGAAGACCGCATTGACTGACCTTGACCGACCCTGATCTGCTACACGATCAGGCCTACACGTCGAAAGGCTTCGTTCGTCACAAGTCGTTCAGTTTGAAGAAAACAAGGTTTTGGAATATCATCTGAGAAGTACTGATAAGGTAGGTTTCTAGCGATTCCCCCATTCTGAATTTGTAATTTTGTAAATTTTTAATCGCCGTGGGAGAATGTTAAAACTGAGATAATCATTTTTCTACACACGGGTTAAAATTATATTTGAATATAAACGGTAACACTAAAATTCATTGAAAATTCTAAATGGAACTTTTAAAATGAAGACAAACGAGAAAACGTAAGTTTTACTTTGGATATAAAAATGGAAGAAAATAAATAACAAAACGGAGGAAATGATAGTGAATTTAAATGAAAGTACTGCACGCTAATATGGAAAATTATTACCGGTGTCGCGCCAACGCACAAAACTGAAGACATTACCAGAGAGAAAAAGATTGAAATTACAAACGGCACTTCTTGCATACCCCTAAAAATATAGAATCAACATATACACTCAAAGAGAACGTTAAATTTAAAGTCAGGTGCATGTCGCTGTTTCACAAAAAAAAACAAACGAAAAGTGTGCAGGTTTTCCACATAATGAACTAAAGTGCAAAGGTTGTACGCCAGTTTTCAGATCTGAAACGGTATAAATTCTGAAAATAATCTACATTTTGGACATTAATCTCTGTTTTGAGTTGTCTGGTATTGAAACGAGGCTGTTGTTTCAACTGGACGTCTTGAGCTGCGTGTTAAATTCGTCACCAGTCTCATTCGTTGTTTGAACCTCTGTTTGCTCTCACACATCTCAAAAACGGAGATTAATATCATGTCCGTCGTGAAAACCTACAAGTCTCCTAAAATCTACCTTCCTGTATACCTCAGACAGTTTCCCCAACCAAGAGCGCGGAACGTGACCGCGAATTAACATTTAATAATGCCCGATGCGATTTGATAATATGCCTGCTGCTTAATTAAAGACGCGCTGGCACGTGGATACGAGACAGTTTACTCTATCCCTATTGGTCAGGAGTCTGCGTGCGACGCCGCACACAGAACTCGCCACGGGCGCGCTAGGTCCATATAAGGAGATTCTTCTGGACAATTTGCGCAAGGAACATACCATAAAATGGACTAGTTTGTTCGGGAAAATGAACTTCAAAGTAAAATTCCTGAACAAAATTCTGAGGAATTTATCGTATGTTGACTTCTTATAACTATCTGACTACAACGGTTTTATGAATGGCAATAAATTATGTGCTTAGCCGAGAAGAACGAACGCTGACAATGTTCTTGCCTTCGGCTCAGACATGAGTCGCGTCCATTCTACTGGGCTAGTCTTCAACACACATTCAAGACTAGACCGGTCAAGCACATAAATAATAATAATAAGCTGAATATTCAATAGAATGCCTGTCATTATTCCGGTTCCACGTAGTCCGAGGGGACAGCGACGAATAGCTTCTGCAGAAATAACGTAACGTGACCTGAAATTTGTAAAAATAAACAGGGTTGGAAATTACTGACTTCGCAATGACGGCCTTTTGCAATTGGGGCAAAACTGAATGAGCGGTAATCGATCATGTGATTTACATAATGTATGCGCGCCCACAGGGGTCTACGTTGCGCGAAGACTCATTCCTGGGATAGCCAACCTGACAAGAGAAAAGGGGTTCATCCCATATGCAGGGCAGCCAAATATGTCAGTTTCTGTCTTCTACTTTAGCTGTATCCGGATCGTATGTCTTTTGTCTAAATATAGTTGAAAGTAAAAGGCATTAGAGAAACCCTGAATTGATTTTTTTTCTCGTTTGCCATTATCGAAAAAGAGATCAAGAAATCTTTATGTAACATTACGGACTTGAATGACGGTCACTTTCATAACATTAAACTTTCTTCGGTGGCAGGGAACATTGAACCTTTTGAATTTTGAAAGGAAAAACAAAGGAATTTCGATGTCATTAAAAACCTTTGTTAAAATTGCATCTGCGCAAACTGCGAAGATCCACATTTTAAAAAGCAAACAACACAAAGAACAAACAACCATCATCACCAAAAAAAAATGAAAGGGTTGTCAAAAGGAAAGAAATGAAACACTTACGCATTACTCGAGGATGATACTTGAAATGGACAAACGGAATGTAGAGGAGAAGTCCAGACAGAATAAACAGTGAAGCGTAGACGATCTCCATGTCTGGCCCGTTGACAAACGGCGAAACAATAAGGTACAAGGAGCAGAGAAAAACCAGGATCGGAAGAATAATAGGCACCTGCATAAAGACAAATATTAACAGCCGAGTAGTTGGTCTTTGTGTTTGGCTTTTATTTCAGCCTGTACGTTGTGTAAACCCCCAAACCCTTAGTGGTAGTTGTTAAGTTTCCTTAGACTTCCAGTAGATCAGGCTTCAAGAAAGCAAAGGGAGATATCAATCAGACAGCAGTTGTTTTGGTGTGCGTACTTGCAATAAATTCAGTATTAACCCCCCAATGTCTGCTGCCACCAAGCGGTCAGAAGAGAACAATTTTAACAAGGAATGCACACTGAAGACAAAATACAAACTTTTTCCTTTGGTTTAGAACCTTAGGTGTCTTTCTGAAATTTCCTTCTAGATTTCAATATGGCTTCTCTCAGATCAGCCGTCCTGCATTAAGCAAAATATGTTGTGAAATGCATGCCCAGCAACATAACGTTGACTTCTAATTACATGTACAATCAAATGTCGTAATAACTCATCAATGCCGCGTGCAGTCGTTATCTTACCGATCTCACATTGGGTAACGATCGACG
This sequence comes from Acanthaster planci, assembly GCF_001949145.1. The sequence goes on from NW_019091440.1 coordinate 770,435, forward strand.
TATGTTTTCTTTTGTTTTTCCTGCTTACTCCCTAAAGCTTGTTCTTGGCGCTGTATGGCCGCAATTGCCTTCGTAATGGCCGTGGTGGACATCTAAGCCCACCGTATATACCACCTACGAAATGGGGCAGAGGGGTACCCCACAAGTCCAATCCCTATACACACTCTAGTCTATTGTCCCCGTTGATGTCTGAAAAGGATTCCTGAGATACCAGTATAACAATGACCAACACAAAGGCTGCGGGTGCCATTGGTGCCCATGGTTTGCATCAAACGAGCGTCACAGTACGCCGGGCTACGTTGTTAGTGAGACGACCATCAACCCGTAGCGCAACCAACTATACGGGTGCATCACATGAATCAAAGGTTCTTTCAATGCTGCTCGCCGGGAACGACGCCCCCCCCCAGCAACGGGCCTTGCCTAAGCCCTATGATTTGGTTTGGTTTTGTTTTCCATTTTGCAACAATCACAAAATGACATTGATAAAGTATATTGGTAAAGTTCTTCAAGTTATAACTTGTTTGATTTTTAAAAAGTAGGTGCAAAATTGGGGAGGTGCAGAATCCTCCTGTAACGGAGCACCCTGAGGGGACATTACTCTCTTGATTCCCCCTCTCCGTGTCTCGGCATGAAAACGAAGATTGTGGTAGTACTTTAAAGGGTCTTGGCCGGTTGGGAAGTCTGTAGCGAAGCACGGGGACAGCCATGACGGCAGCGCCGTAGAATCCCCAGCCCGCGAAGCTCAGGCCGTACAGCAAGGTGTCGAACGATCCGATAGCTACCAGGAACAGCGCCACCAAGACCTGTGGACACAAAGCAAACCTGTGTCACGTCATGTCCTGTGGAGTGCAACTACAGAGGGATGAATATGCATGATTCTGACGTCACAGAAGATTCTTGATTGTCCAGGCTGATGACTATGCTGATGAACAGAACGAGAAGATTTGAAACAAGTGGTATCCCCTTAAGACTGCGAGTTCATGTGGTGCTCCATTTTTATCTTTGGATATTGTGCAAACTTTTTGCGGTGTTGCGCCTGCATGTACGACTGGCGATTGGCCAGTACTAAACAAACGTGCGTCCGTGACGTAATTATTAGCATAAATGCATATTCATCACTCCATCGCGCTGCTCCAAATTCAAAGGACGCCGGCAGTATAAGGCATCTTGGCTATGCCTACAGCAGTTGTTTGGTTATCGAACAAACAGGTATAACGGAGAATGAAAAGAATTTTGCATGTGTGTCCACTTTGTGAATATAACCCCATTTGGACTCGATCTACTCTCCATGTTGCCAAATGGTTTGTAGCTTTCTCAGCTTTCACCAATAACCTCCTGGTGTTACGTTTCCTGATTTGATCGGCTTTCCCGCTTTCATCAATACTCGAATTTAAATACACATGCTGAGAAGTTTGGGTTAATTCCGTGTTTCTGTTTCAAATCTGATTCTCCTCTGAGGATCACTCTCCTAGGAAGGGTAGCCCTTTACCTATATCGCTTTTCTCAAGGATCATCTTATTTAAATGGTAGTTGATACCAAGTGATTACCTCCAAACCGATACCGGGCAGGGGAGTTCTTCTGTTGATACTGATCATGCTCAGAAACTGCGCCATGTGACCTTCGCGGCTGGTAACGTACGGCAGCCTACAAACATTTACAAAATGAATAAATAAAACCGAGAGTCACCTCTAAATCAACACACAGAGTCAGTAACAGTTACACTGTTGGCCTCTTGGATCGATATAACGATCCAAAACAAAAACCAACCACAAACACGCATCTCTCTAAAAAAAAAAAGAGAAGCAAAAATTCCTAAAAGTGGTTCTTAAATACAAGATTGTGTATGAATTGTGCTGTATGAATAAATTGCATTGGAATGTTTATTCCTGAGTGTATAGTGGCAGGCACACAAACTTGCCGCCAGTGGAACATTTTCTATGTTTGTCAACGTTCTCCAAGATATCTACCTGGCGTCGGACAAGATGGAACACATCGACCCACCAAATGTTGAGATGCAGATGCCCAGCGGTATCACCCACGACATGGCACCCAGAGATCGCTCAGCAAAAGCCTGAGATAGAAGGGGTGAAAAACTGCGTTTGCTCGATGGAACATGAATAGTCGTGCATTGCTATCGACCCAGTTTATTTCTTTGAGTTGCAGAGATTGTTGTTTTCGTTGGTAATAGGAATGTTGTCTACAGTAGGTTTATTTTGACTCATTTTTCTTATAAATACACTAAATGAGTACATTTAGGCATGTAAGGTACCCCTCTGTCATCATGTCCCACAAATGTACTTTTCGAAGCTACTTGTGCTTATATATGAGATGTAACTGAAATATATTCAAATTCGATATTGATCTTTACCACAGCGACTGCGTCCGAAGCAATGACTTCATCCGGAGTGAGCACAGTGAGATACGAGATGTTGACCAAGATGTAGATCACAATGGTCAGCGGTATCCCGATGATGACCGCAAGAGGAACGTTTCTATAGAAAGAACAGTCGATGAAAGCTGTACCCCTGGAAATTTCTCATGGAAAAATTATTTACCACCCACCCGGAAAATTTGCTCAAGTCCTCACAACTGAATACGGCCCTCATTTTTTTCAGTACCTTTGTTTATAGACCAAAGATTTAAAGTCACACTTCATACAAGTCATACATTAACGAAATGCACTGAACCAAAATTTTGTTACCTTTTTGGATTGTTCACTTCTTCGTAAACGGTGTTTAAAGAACCCCTGTTCAAATGACAAAATTTAGGTGCATGTTATTATATATCTATGGAATCTCCTGGAATTTATACTATTTCAACACAAGGTAGTAATAAAAACGTCTACATCATTACATATTCTTTACATCAAACCTGCTGGCCTTCTTGATGAGTCGGCCATCTTGAATGAAAAATGAGGCAATATCTGTGAAAACGTTTTTAATAAACTCGACAAACATGTAACTGAGAGAATTCATGGGGGCAAAAAATGTTATAAATTATTATCAATTGTGGATAAAATGTCACACCACCTTTATTTGCCCAAACTAAATACCTTTTCAAAGTGAGGCTATATGCTTGCAATTGTGTCAAAAAGTCATGCACTTTCCAACATCAGAACATCCCATAAGTGACGCGGATTCAGGCAGCACGATCCATACTGGCAATCACGCCCATTCCAGCAGTGACCTGAACAAAAGCATTGGTGGTCCTTGTCTATCACACCCATGGTTTACCTATGCGTCATATAAAATTAACATTTTAGGTGGCACTTACCATCCATCGTAGGGGTACAAGCCTTGGTAGAATGCCGCTGCTAGGGAGATGATATCTTTATTAGAGCCGTGGAAGGACACGCTGGGATTAACGGCATCAGTGTGTCCTGGAGGGAGGGAAATGGAAGTAATAACATCACCGATACATTTGCTCGTCTCTTAGTGTTTGTCCAAGCTCAGATCTTTAATCGTCAGCAACCAGCATTATATTACCGTAAGCATCTATTAACTCTTATCAACATTATCATTATCACCATATGACCGTCACCATGCCTGCATCACCATCTCTACCACACTATCACCACCAACACCACCCTCAGTGCTATTTTGAAGTTCCAGATCGAAGCCCTTATAAACCAGATATTCGGTGTCAACTTCATCTTTCTCAATTCTCCATTACTCTGCGATTTCATTTCGCTAACTTGCTGAAGAACAGAGGTTCTACTTTCGTTCCGGCCTCACCTTGAATAATTTGGCTCAGACCCACACCAACAATGACCAGCAACGCCACGACCTTTGACATGGTGAAAGCAACCTGGAGGTGAGTTGTCCATTTCACGCTGACCGCATTCACGAAACCTGCAAACACTGCATTTGATAGCCAGAATAAGTCTTAGTCGGAGACTTCCTGATGGGGCAAAGTAATTTTGCTAGGGAATTTTTTCAATAAAGAGGAGACGAAACGTCAGGCAGTGGCGTAACTGGGGTGCACTTTTCCAGGGGCACTTGGGTGGGCCCCCGTTTTACAGTCTGACTAAGGCGGACTAAGGCGGAGTTTTCTTTCTGTGCGGAGGAACACGAAGTGGCCACAGGCCTCGGGTGGGGGCTTCCTACCCCTCCAGTTACACTACTTGCTACTGTGTTAGTGTTCTTGGGAAACAGACTTCCTAAAATTTGTCTTATGATATGTTAGGCCTCTGTGATATATATAGTGTTCAACAATTGAAAGTGTTTATATTTCCTTCCCATTACATTCAGCGCCAGGAAAGCTATCATGTCCCTCGCTGTCAAACCTACGAGTAAAACAATTCCTGGGTTTTACAGCATGGAGCATTTGTTTAGTGCTTTGCAGTCTTGTTCTGATTATGATATCGCATGATGGGATATCAAACAGGTGGCTGGTAACCCGACCGTACTCACTAATAGCCAACACGGCAAACAGCTTGATGAGTGTATCAGGGACCGGGCAGTCGCCGGGGAGGAGGAAGTCCGTCAAGTACGCCCCCATAGCGAGGGTCACCATAGCTAGGCCCCCTGGTCGCATGAGGAGACTTGAAGTCCAAGAGTAGAGAAATCCAGGGATGTTACCGTAGGCCTCCTTGAGGTAAATATACTGGCTGCCCGACTTGCCGGTGACGATGCTCAACTCGGCAAAACAGAGCGCCCCTACATAAACAATCGAAACAAATTCAGCAGTCGATCATTCCGTCATAGTCTGGTTCCCTAACCAAAGTCCCTGACGACTCTTGATTCAACCATGAATATAAATAGAGTTGCAGAGTTTAGAAACAAACTGCCCGTTCATTTTGTGTACAGTAGACCGTGTGGCTGTTGTATATCATTTGTCTGTGGGCACTGACGCATGAACCTGCCACTTCGTTTCCTACAAAAGTGACAATTATGTCACAACTCTATACACGGCTTTGATCCAAACCCACAGTCGTTCGTGCGGCGTTGGTCAAACTGTAGTTAACTCCAGACGTCGCTCAAACTTAATTTTTTTATTTCGTTCCCTCGAATTACTATTTTGTTCCCTTGAAATCATTTCGTTCCCACGAAATATTATTTAGTTCCCTCGAATTATTATTTCATTCTCTCTGAAATATTATTTCGTTCCATCGAATTAATATTTCGTTCCCTCGAAATCATTTCGTTCCTTTGAAATGAGATATTCCGTTCCCTTGAAATACTATTTCATTTCCTCGAATGCTATTTTGTACCCTCGAAATGTTGATTTCGTTCCTTCGATGTATTGATTTCGTTCTCTCGAAATACTGATTTTACTCCCTCAAAATATTTTGTGTACTTGGCGCCATTGTCGTACATTTGTGGGACAGGAAAACGCCTAAGGTTGAAGTTTTCTCTGTTTACCTTGGAGTAACATCATCCTGGAAGCGTTTTCCTGTTCCACGGGTGTACGACAATGGCGCCAAGTACACAAAATATTTGAGGGAGTAAAATCAGTATTTCGAGAGAACGAAATCAATACACCGAGGGAACGAAATCAACATTTCGAGGGAAGGAATAATGAATACTGATTAACAAAATATATCGAGGGTACGAAATAATATTTCGAGGGAACGACATAACATTTCAAGCGAACGAAATGATTTCGAGAGAACGAAATAATATTTCGAGGGAACGAAATAAAAAAAATCCTCATTGTGCATGTCCCCTTAGGGGCTCCGTAGTCCCCTTGGGGACTCTGTACCTTATTTCTTGCAGTGCAATCTACAGACTGCCATGTCCACACTAACCTGCCAACGAAACGAGCCCACACACGAGCCAGACGATCAAACTCAGACCAACGCTCCCCGTTCCTCGCAAGACACCTTGGGGTGAGATGAAGATACCTGATCCAATAATCGATCCCATAACAATGGAGACTGCTGTAAGAGGAGAGAGAAATTGTCTAGATCAAAAAGAAGAAAAGAAATCACGCTGGCTTAGGAAAAGGAATGAAACCTTGAAGGAAAGTCTTGGATTTCCGATCAAAGATGTCAATTTATTGGGCATTTTTGCTTGGATTCCAAATGGCTATATTTGATTGGATTTGAAATGAAGATGGCAACAATGACGATAGACAATCTTTTCATATGAAGATGTTACAGGATGTGTACAATATGTGTTGGTATACCTGGTTAATCAAGACTGTGCAAATATGGTATCCAACAGGAATAGATGCCTAAAAGACTATCGTAGGATTTGCACTCAAAGTTCTGACCAGACCAGATTGACTTCCAAATGATTGGAGAGTCAAGTTTTGGAATGCTGCGTATTCCTCAAGGAGTAACACCCCAGCCAACGAGTCTCCCCGACCCAGGGGAAGCGACGGACACAGGAATGGTTGCAGAGAAGAGGGATTCAACTTCGTGGAAAAGTGTGGATGCACGATAGTTGAATTCACTATACCTCTCGCAAGTGCAAATCTGTACTGCTAGATCCTGTCTTGCAAAAGCACATCACACGTTTTTGAAATGTCCTTTCTCAACACCAGTCGCAAATAAGAGGGCGAACGGTCACTAGGGAATGCTTCTACAGCGCTTTCTCTGAAAAGCTCGTGACTGGTCTTACGACTGTCTATTGCCTGTGATGGACCTGTAACGAACTCGCATAGACCTGCGATGGACTTGACTCTGCAACACTTGCTGTGATTCAAAAACAAATCTCTGACTTTAATACCTTTTAGCAAGCCGAGTTCTCTTCGCAAATGCACTTGCTCGTCGCCAGCTGATCTCCTACCCGAGGGACCAACGCTAGAACTCACGCTGGGAATGGAAGAGCTTCTGGAACCGCTTTCCATCATTTCCAGACTGCGCTGAACTGCTGCTCCTCAATCCTTTCCTTTTCCTGTCAACCAATCCAGTTTTCCAGAAATTGCAAAATTCAACAACCACTCTGCTGTCCGAAATTTAAGCGACGTTCAAGAGATTGAAACCATTTTACCAAGGACTTCAACTGCTAATCTCAGTACAGGACGATTAAACATTTTAGCAAGTCTGCAATAAATATACCTTAAACCTCCGTACGGCGAAAGAGTGAACCACTCGCTCACATAAAGAGTAATTCCCACATAAACCGCTCCAAAAGTGTGAAAACCCTTCTGAAAATCGTGGAACCACTCCAAAGGCGTGAAACTTCCACTCTTTCAATGAGCCATGTAAGCAACACCTCGACAAATAGTTGTCCTTCATGTGGCTCCTCCTTGTGAGTGCTTTCCACTGTTTTAGAGCGGATTTATAAGGGACTCGCTCTTTTACCTTTCGGCTAAAATCTCGTAATGTCTCAAATTGCAAAAACGTATAGGGGACTCAGCTGCACAATTCTATATTTGAATGTGAAAACTGAGTGTCTCTCCAAGTAAACACCAACCAGCCTGACATGTACCATATGGTATTCTCTTGCGTCAGCGTCTATGGTGTAGGCCCTAATGCTGTTTTCCAAGAGAAGACCCTTGCACAGTTAATCAACGCAGAACAACTCAACGGACTTTTATTGACACTTTACGGCTAGAACCGAACCAGGAGCAAGTGACTAAGCTGAATTGAAGCTGGTATATAGCAAACACATATAAGGCGGTGGAAGTATTATTGCAAAAAACATTCAACACAAAAACTGGCAAAGGGTCAGCCTATGTAGAAGGTGCATGTGGTCTTTTGCCTGACCTGTTTTTGTTTGTTCTGTTTTTTGTTCACATCACAAGCGCGCTTGTACGTTGACATCGTGGGAAGGGGTGACTGTGTAGTCATTCAGTGATGGTTGGCTGTTTATCCCAAATGTCTTTATACTCTTCTTTGTGTAACTTTTTGTTTGGTATTACAAGGCACGTGAGCCACACCCAAACAACAGCACCACAGGGGAATCCAGCCAGTCACTATCAGGCATGAAAATCTACATGACTTAAAAGTAGACCAGAAGCTTATTTGCATAAACACTGTGAATTTGTTGAGAGAAGTTCGTGGTCTTTACAGTGGTACACTGCAAATTTAACTTCAGAAAGCTGGAAAGTTTGCTATTTTCAAGTAGAATTACTGTGTTTGTGTGTGTGCCAAAGGGTCATCTGTTAACGCTGCTCATTGTACTCGCTGGACATTGGCCAGAGCCAATTAAGGATCCCATACCTCCTATTTGATCCCTGATATGTGGCTGGTAACGTGCAGTCCAAAGTTTTGTCAATCGCGACTAAGAATATTTTAACACCTGGGGCCAATTTCATAGAGCTGCTTAAGCACAGAAATCCTTGCTGAAAAACAAAAAATCTCAAAATCTATGTGATTGTCATGCTAACCCAAAGACAGGTGCATGAATACCATTCCAAACCAATATACATCACATGGAGTTTTAGCTGGTAACCTGATTTGTCAAGCAAGGTTTTGTCACCTTTAAGTAAATGTTGTGCTTAAGCAGCTCTATGAAATTGGAACCCGGTGCTAAGTTGGTTTCATATGGCAAAGAAAAAGGCCATTTAGAGATCATAGTACTCGGATAGCAACTTTAAAAAGCAGTCCTTGTTAGTCTAGAGATCATATACCGATAGTTTAAATTTTGTGTTAAGTGAGACAACGAGTTTCTGAAATTTATAGATATCAGCCGTGCATTTTTTTCTTCATTTGAAGTTGATTTTATTTGACCTTTCCGATCATGTCTATGATGCTGATGGTCTGGCTTTCGGTAGCCATTTTTTGGACAAACTGGGCCACACGTCTCTACACTTTTTCGAGGTGGTCTTTGAATGATTTTTTTCTGATGGGAGTCTCTGATTGAGCTGTTGAATTCCAATTGAGTCAAACCTAAGCTGTTTTTATATAGTCTTTATATAGTTTTTATATATAGCTCTATTATCAGTGAGCATGGACAGTTAGCAATAGCTGCACGCTTTACTACACACGTAATTAATAACCATTTTGGTTCCAAAGTCTAAAGCTTAGGTTTCTTTCCCTATATACAGCTCTGGGTCTAACTAAAAAAAAATAAACGGAAAGCTTTCAATCCAAAAGGTTTCTTTTAATCAAACCCGAACATTTTTTGGGCGCTATTAACTTTATGATTGCAGAGCCGTGCGTAGAAATATATTGCAACATGAGTGTCACAAATGCTGGAAGCGAACTGGCAGGTGTATGCGCAGGTGCACACGAACAGTTAGTACGCATTAAAAACCACTAATTGGTCAGCCGTATTAAAATTGAAAGCGACATTCACAGTTCATTTTCGAATGTGGAGAATAGAAATAAAAGCAATAAAATGAAATTTCGTGACCTGTCTACTCTGATAAATAATTTCAAAGTAGTGGCTAAACATGCCAAAAGGTACCTTTTGTTTTTAAGCCATATTAAGAAAAAAGGGAAGCTTGAAACGCACGGCAATTACGCAATTACAGAACTGCTTGGCGCCATCTTCGTCAACAGGTTGCAATTTATAAAACAGATTCGGGGAACACGGGCAACAGGTCTTCCGTGTCATTTGATCAGTCATCTGAAAATACAAATATAAAAATGAAAGATTTTGTATATAGGCCTGTCAATGACTTACTTGTTCAAGCACCTTTCTGCTGGACTGAGATCTAATGTGACTTATGGGAACAAACCAAATAAAGCACTGTAGAGATCATCTGGCCTGACTTGTATACGCAATTACGAGATTGTTGACCGAAATCATACAATGCGTTCGAATGTGCTACTCTTTGAGTCCAGGACAGTTTTAGTGTTCATGCGCATCATTCTTGGATCAAAGTACGTGATTGTATACATGAGTATATATCATGCAAAAATGCATCTTTTTTTTTAAGCCAGAAAAAAATATTGAAAGGGAGGCTTGAAACACACGGCAATTTCATAGCTTTAATCAAGTGGCTGCAATTTATGAAACAGATTCGGGGAATAAAGACGAACAAATTTCCATGTGAATAAGGTCTATGGTCGCGTGCTATCTAATGTGCACATAATGAATAGCCAGTTTGCTCGGTGTAAAGTACTGCGGCTGTAGGGAGCGCGGTTTCTTTTTCATAAGCTTTTGGAAAGCACTGAAAACTTGTCTCTTTAAGAAATGACTTCTTGTTGTTTGAGACACTCGGGCAAAACAGGTTTCACCTTGTCAGTAGGACGAGCTTTTGTGTGTATTTTGTCGATGTGAGTAATACTATATTGCTTACCATTATGTGCCCATGTACGAGCCTCGAGCTGGACCCAAGAGAGGGCGCATTTTTTTCTCAGCAACAGGAGGCTCCTTTGGTCGGAACTGAACTTCGCTGGTTCACGAACGACTATGAAACGTGCGCGTTACGGTCGCATCGCCACCCAACAAAAAGAACACTCCCAACTAATATGGCTCTTTCCATCCGATGAAAGGATACTTCTGCTCGACGCGGATAAAAGGAAAAACGGGACAGTTGTTTGATGGGAGTGTTCTTTCTCCTTTTTTTTTACCAGAGAAGCGTTCATTGAAAGTCTTATAGTAATGTACCAGTACAGAAAGGCTAACGGAACAACTGCTGTAAAAATTTGTGCTAGTGCCAGGTTGAACCTTCCTTCAGAATTCCTGCTGGGAAGTTGTCAGGACCTGTTGCTTATTCACGTTTGGGTATCTGGAAGTTTGTTGTACTTCTGTAGTGGTATGAATGTCTGGAATGTCTGGGACCAAGCTGTCTAAGTTTGAAAACGTTTGAATGTTTTCATCTGTAATAACCTGAGCCGAACTGTTCATTGAAAACGTCTTTCCTTCGACACTTCATTTACAGGTTCCTTTGTCTGCAATGGGCTGACACCATATCTCGCGAAAGATGGGTGTGAGGTTGCTCCATGACAGTGTTGCGTTGTCGCTTTGGAGATACGAGACTATCCCCCATGTCATGGATATAATATAGATGAAGTTTCCTCAGATTTCTCTCTTTCTCCGGTTTCTTTATTTTTCCCCAGCGTTCAAAGCACCCACATCAAATTTCTTTTATCAAGTTGGTGATTCTTATTTCACTTCTCTCTCACCTTTCCGTTGGATTTTATCTTTACTGCTACCCGCCCTTAATGGAATATGGAATTCCAGCTGGCTTATTTCTATGGTAGGAAAACTTGTCCAAATTCATACATTCGTCGTCGACACAGTTGTTGCTGAGCTGAATGTATAAAAAGTTTGCATGGGTACCATGTAATATTCATCCGCCTCGCATGACTGATGAGCCATTTCAAACGACAACATATTTGGCTTTTTTATTCAAGATGAAATTTTTTATGTTTTTTTTCCATGCTAATTTATTATATATTCCTCACAATATCACTGAAGCGTTTTATGACATGTCATATACAATGTCTGTCGGGAAAACTAATTCGTCTATAATACAAACTGAGTGATAATGTTTTAACTTGACTGGACAATTTTACTTGACTCTGTCCACCTCTGAGTTCAACTGCTTTTTATTGGGGTTTAATTAATTAGAAGGGTATAGTTCTCAAATATACTCCCCTGCAAAAATAAAACTCGATCTGGTGCCAGACCCAAAAGATTCCCTCTAATTTAGGACCAGACCTTTAGGTAGCCGTCGTGGTCGCGTGACAAGGTTGCACAAAGAATTCCCACTATTCCGACATACGCCGAAATTTTTCGAACCCATATACCGTTGATTTCCGGGAAATGTCAACATTCGCAAATGAGGGCGGTGAACTATTGCTTTTAGGTTGGGATTTCCTGATATGCATCACAAATTTACTCTGCGTTCTAATTTCACATACTGGTTTCCATAAATTTTGATTATGCTGACTGTAACAAAAAGTACCGAACGTAAGTGCGCGCACTTCACCTAAAAATAGACTGATTTATCCGGGCCAATTATGTCAATTTTATTGATTTTGGCAGAGCGCAGGGAAACGGAATCGGCCTAATGCACCGACAAACGCTATACATTGTACCGGCCATTTTTTCCAAGTTCATTTTCAGGAGACATTTGGAATTTATTTCTCAGAAAAACAAACGTCACAAATATATAACTTATAAAAACGTCCCCCCGCCCCCCAAAAAACTTCTAAAAACGAGTTTGGAAATACAGATCTCCTAAAAACGATTTCATATAAATAGAAGCAGTGTTTCTAAACATAAGTCTCACAAGAACGAAATGGAAAGTATGTGTCTCTAACAGGCGAACTTCAGAAAAATATCTCGTTAAAACAAAGTTACATGATGATTGATCAACTCAGCGTGGGTTAAAAGGCCCAAAACATGTCTCTTTCGCTAGTTACCGTGGAATATGTGGCACATGTGATCTTGGTACGTGACCAAGTTGTCTTACAAACCAGAAAAGGGTACATGAGCAACCATGCAGCACGCATGTACATTACATTTCCACCCATGCACCTGTCAGAAATTCTTCTATTTACACAGAGTCTTATATTGATCATTACACGCATTACACTTGTGACGTTTTTAATTCGTGGCAGCAATCTTTTTTTTTTTAATAATCCTGAACCCCCTGTTGTATCCAACGTATATTATCGACCGATTATTCCTTGAACTTCGTCTGCACAGACGGTTTCCTTTGTTATTTTCTAATTTTGAGAAAACAATCCGGAAAACAAGAAAATCATGGTGGCGGCGTGCCGCCACTCCATCTAACTTAACACGTCGAGGTGACATGTATAATCACGCCCCTTCCCTTTGTGTACGGAGGTTCATTTTGTACATTAAAAGATTTTGGCTGTGAACTCACCAGTGTTGTATTCGAGTCCATTACAAGAAGTCCCTTGTGAAGGGACTTGTAACTGGACTTTTGAAAGGACTGAAATACAACACCGGAATTTCCGAAGACATTTTCCAACTGAACAGTTTGTGGAAGCAACTTACAGGAGAGTTGAGGGAGGCTGCTCACAAGATTGAGGGAGGCCATACGTACGTTCTTCATTAACATAGGGCTATTTTCGATTTGTGTTCAATGTGTCAAAGACTTAGGCTGCATCCGAATCTCTTGTTTAGAGCTGGGTCTAGGTCTTCGCTCCAATGGAAATGCGAGGAGACGCGCAGACAATAGACCTAGCCGTAGCTCTGGAAAAATCCAGTCCCCAGATCAAAAGACTGCGACTGTTTCCAAAATAGGAACTATGTTTCCACCCCCCAAAAGGTCTCATACACCTGGAGAAACTATATCTGATACAAAGGAACCTTGGAAAGAAAATATAAGATACATACTTAATTGCACTACCAGCCTCTCGTAGTGTACACTTATGTATCAGAGTTACTTGAGTTAATGATTTTTGAGACTCAAGTCGAGTTGAGTCACTGCAACATAGTGACTCAGGTCGAGTCATTAGGCCAAAAGGTTGAGTCACGTATTTAGCTAGAGTCACAAATATTTGAACAAAATACAAATTACTGTGAATATAAATATTTGAATGTAGGCCTAGAACGGCATTTTGGGGCAGGTTGAAATTTACCTTTTTGTTACCGCATTTGTTCAGACCATGTCTTACTGTTGATAAAAGCACGTGACATGAACGTTACAATTCGGCACTGGAAGGTGTCGAAGCTGCTTTCTCGAAAACAAACTCATTAAACTCTGATACTGCGGAGTTAATTAACAACCATCGCCTTCATTCCTTCAAATTTATTGAACCAGAAGTATTGTTGTAACTGTGTGTTATTGTAACCCAAAGAGTTGTCCCATAGTTTGGGGATTCGATTCCCGTGACTGCTTGCAAGATTAACAATATAAAGTTCCACTGGACAGAACAAGACATGTAGTTGTGTTGCCTATTAGCTGAAATATCTCTGAAACGAATCATCAAATAATATTGTTGTTGTTTTGTTTTAATGGCGCTTTCAGCAACTCAGGCTATTTGCGTCAATAACTGTACGTTTATTCATACCCTTTATTAATCAGCATCACATTACGGAGTTAGGAAGAAGGGCCAGTTTTAGAGGCAGGAGGAAACCGGAGTACCCGGAGAAAACCTGCGAGAGTGAGTATGGACTGGCAACTAAATGCACTTAAAGCCTGAGCCAAGACGGGCCTCGGACCCGGGCCTCATTGGTGCAAAGCGAGGAAAGAAGCGCTACGCTAACCCGCTCCCCCCATCAAATAATGAATTAAATCTTCAGTTTTTAAAGATAACATCGTACGCTGCAATTTGATACCCCAACATTTCTGACAGTTATTTCGGCAGAATGCTATTTATGGGTTACGTATTTTGCAAGATCATCTACGTAAAAGTGTATCCATAAAGCGCAAAGAAATCATTGTGCCCCGTCTAGGCACTTCCGAATACAGTATGCACCACATATGCTATTATGATGTAGGATTGTTCTCAACCGGTACGTTTTGGAGACATTATTTATAACTTCTTGGGAAAATGGAGGACCTTTTTTTACTCTAGACGACGTACAGTTCATGGTTTCTGCGATCGACACCAAAATAGTAGACGTCACGAACGCACGTTTCTGAACGACACCTTTAATACTTCTGAAATACCCAAAGATTTCTTTAAATACACTCGATGCAACCGTTTCGTGCTCTGTGCGCACAGCGTATACTTAAGTTTTTCATTAAACGCTGAAGGAAATAAAATACCCTTGTGCATAATAAAAGGGGTTTTTCAAACTGGTGCCCGTTTTGTTTCGGTTTTCATGAATTGACTAGGTGCATAGTATAGCTTGCGAATCAGCAAACGAAATTCGCCAAATCGTCACATCCTCTTTTCATTTATAACCACTTCGCATTACTTATTGACCGGAACAGTCATTAGAAATATACAAATATAAAAGATGAAGAATTTTGTACGTATCAGTTACTTACTTGATGAAGCACCTTTCTGCGGGACTGAGATCTAATTTGACTTACTGGAACAAACGAATCAAGCGCTGTATGGAACACCTGGCCTGACGTGTATACGCATCAAGAGATTGTAACTGAAATCATACAATGCGTTCGAGTGTGGTAGTCTAGGTGCAGGACAATGTTATTGTGCATGCGCATCACATACGTTTTAACACCCAGGATGCTGTCATCCCACTACACTCAGTCTTGTTACCACAGTGTCTGCATTGTAGCATACCGAAGAAAGCAGGTATACATCGATCTCCCTAATATTACCAACTGGATAAGGACGTCATCATTTAAATGCTGTCCCGCGCATGCGTTTTTCAGAAGGGTGTACGATGCGTGTCCACCAAGTACGCTGCGTACACTTTTAAACGGGAAATCTTGCACGTTGTGGTTTATTGTCGTCGCAATGTTTTTTGGAAGAAGGGAAATCTACAGATCAAAATTTGTAAGAATTGTCAAAGATTTTAATTAAAGTGTGCGTGGCATGGGACTGCCCGGATAGGGAACTAAAGAGAATGGGCAAAAACGACATTTTCGTGTTATTTCGCTACGCTCATACGCACGAGAAGCAGTTAAGTATTAAGGACCTCCATGAACTTCCACGTGTATTTATTTAGCATGGGGAGGTGGTGTGTCACCAACACCGAGCTTATCAAATCATGATACACTGGATTTTTTTAACGCTCTTTTCTACTCAACATCCAACATCTGACCCTCATAATCATCTGATCCACACTTCGCTACACATGCGATTTTAGCCTGAATCTATCATTAATCAGATCATCTGATCCAAACATACCTACACCAACGACGCGACACAATTAAACGATGACCGACTTGGAATAGGCACGAATGATGTTGGGTGGAAAAATTATACATCAAGTTTAAATTAAGCCGTCCGGCGTCAGTAAAGGTAGATATATGACCCGTAAATATAAGCACTTATCATAAGGACGGGTCATCAGATGCATACAATATCAATACGAAACCTCGCCTGACTTTCATATGTATTATTATTCTTATTGTTATTACTTATTTATTTATTCATACTTAAGAGAGACGTAACAAGCATTTCTAAGATGTAATAGCGAAGCCTCCGGACCTGCAAACAGATCGACAATTGCTTTGACTTGCGTGGGCGAAATTGGGTGTTTTTGTACGTGGTGGATGATGGAGGTCGCGTCTTCCGCTAACGATGATATGTTGTAGAATGGGAGAATCAGGAGTGTTGCTTTTAGAACTGATTAGGGAATGGAACCACTGCAATGCGGCAGCGTTGGAAATCAAAACACTATCGGAATTCAATTGTGATTTTATTTGGGATAGATAGGATGCCAAGACTTGTTCAGAAATTGGCAGAGACGGGGCGATACACTGTGAATCTAACCAGGACAGAAATTGACGACCTTTGTAGAGATAAGACGACACCGTACCTCAGATTTAGCAAAAATCGTGTCCAGCAGGATAGAATCCTTCTGTGCTTGAAACTGACATGGAAAATCACGCCAGAAGGAATGGTTGCGAACGATCTGTATGCACACGAAAGGGTAGAAAAATATTGATAGGTGTGGAAGTCTTAAACAAAAAAATACAAACGTGGTAAAGTCGTTAGACCATCTCGAAATCTAAATATGCTGCTGCTACGAAACCATCGAAATTACTTGACCCAAGAAGACTACTGTTACTTCTGCCGTGTTTAAGCGCATGGTAACCCACTTCAGTAAAGAAGTCCTAAATAATCCAGGCGCGGAAATGCGACCACAGCAACGGCCAAAAAAGTTGGTAAGGCCACCACGGAATACAAGAACACCTTTGGATCGGCAACGATACATGTGCTTGAGGGTCAATGGAATAAAGACTACAGGGGGACCAATAATGCATTTTCGCCATGCCAGTTGTAGGCTTTAGCGAAAGCGTCTACGCCTGACGAATGTGGGCTCCAAAAACGAGAATAAAATTGGGGCAATTTAGAGTTAAAGAAGGTAGAGAAGCAGTCGATCGTAAACGGAACCCAGCAAGACTTAATTCAACGAGAAGAATTCGTCTAAAAGAGCCCAGTCATCTGTGTCAATAATCCTGCTAACAAAATGGGCCTGATCATTTATGGTCCTGGGAATCCACTCGACATTAAGGCAAATCGAATTACCGAGACAAATACCGAAAATGTCCAGAGCCAAGTTGTGATGGTGTGGCTTCATGCTGCCAGATTCGATAATCGTGGCTGCACATTGACTGTCGGTGAGTAATTTTAACTCAGAAGCACGTATAAAGGGAAGAAAGGAGAGCAAGGCAATACGGATAGCCTCAAGCTCACGCCAAGTTGAACTCTGTTTTGATTCTGCCGGAGACCACAGCTTGTGGGCAGTGTGGACATCATTGCAGATTATGGCGCCCGCGCCAGTTGAACTAGCATCCAAAAAAATTATCCTATTATCAACATGATGGGCAAAAGCAAAACGAACATTCAAATGTTGAACGTTATCTTTCCAAAACTTAAGCAAGCATTTGAAGGTACCAATGGGTCTCTTTCATTGGAGGAGGCAGCGATTATCATCTGACAATAACGACTCATCAACCTTGTAATATTGCCGACCACGGGCGACAAGGAAATGATTTGGCCTTCGAATGAATGCAAGTCCCTAACAGTTAGAGACGCGAATTGTTTGAGCAGGGACTGTATAGTATAGATGCCTTAATTTTATCAATCCTACGAGCAAGTACCCGCAGAGAACCCCTAGTGGTATCCCATCTCATACCCAGCCAGTCGATGGAAGATGCAGGATTCCAAATGCTCTTGGATATGTTGTATACAAAACCTGCCTCTAAGAGATCAGAGCTTACGTGATTAGCGATGCCTAAAGCTGTCTGAAAATGGTCAGAAGAGCGCTCGGAACGTGGAACGACAATAAAACCATCATCCGGATAGAGAGCTATCGGAATATCACAGTACCGCCAATGAGAAACTAACTGTTTAAGAGCTTTAGTAGATATGTAAGGGGAAGTTGTTAGGCCAAAAGGTAAGACAGTGAATTCAAAATATCTGTCTACCCCGTGAAAGCTCGGGAAAAATCTAAATATCGCTTATAGACGGAAGCAATGTCGAAATGGTGGTAGCCCGACTTTAAATCAAAAGATACCATGAGAGCATTAGACGAAAGGTATTGAATACCGAACTTTCAGTCATTTAATTTAAAGTTGAATGATTCTGTGAATCAAATTGTATGAGTGGGGCGTTGCAGTGGCGCGCCAATTATGCAAATCAAGGCTGAGTTCGGGCGGCTTGTTCTCGTATATTCACGAACAGCTCGATTTGCTGTTCGTGGGTCGGCCGCTCGAACACCGGGAACAAACAACCGGTTATTGATGGTAGTTAGTGGCAAGCAACATGGCGGCGGCCATGTACGTTATTTGACAGTTAATGTTTGGATGGGCCGAATTCTTTTCTATTTAAACAGGAACATTCATTGCTGTGTTATGGAAAGTATTAATGTTAATTTGGCAACACTTCCCATTGCCTGCGGCTTTGGAAGCCATCTCTCTACTTTTTGCAGCTGTCCAAAAATCAAATCTCACGAGTTTTTTCTGTGTGTTCCTGTAAAACCCTGAGGAGGAGGTGGTGTGTGATCCTGTTCGGAGAACAGTGTTCTTGAGTCGTGTTCTCGCCGTTCGACAGCGAGAACAAGACACCTGTGTCAAGAACTGGCCGCCCGAACTCGACCCAAGTGAATATGCCTATGGCGGGCCAACAAACAAAACTGTATATCATTACATTGTATCTGCCCAAAGAGGGATACAGTTGGGCCCCTTTAATGGGAATTGCACTTCCCAGATTCATGAATGATTATGAAATGGGTCATCTTTATCAAACCAACACATCTTTTGACCGTAGCTTCTCCGATTTTGATAAAAATTGCTTTATTTTTAAAATTGGGTCAAATGTCAACTTGGTGTGTCAATAGTCATGATAACCCTCGCTTCATGAAGCTTAATTTTGGCAACACAATTTATTAAAACATGCATTTGTCATTATTTTGATACCATATTAGCGTGTATCTAGTGAAAACTCTCAGGATTGTAATGTATTTTTTATACTCAGAGGATGATGTTTTATGCTACAATTGCCATTTTTTTCTTGGCATGTGTTAATTGCTCAGCGGTATCTAGAATCACATCAGGTTTTATCAAAATTGGATGAGTTGCGGTCGACAGATGTTGTGGTCTGCAATGGAATGACCCAAATACATCCGTCATAGTGGCGTCACTATAGCAACGAATAGGGGTGCTTCATTCGGCTTGAGGTGGATAGTTAAGCCCAGGTGGACTTCCTGTCTGCACAATGGTGCGGTGGTAATGCAATGAAGATTGGCGTCCAACCTGTGCTTAAGTATCTGCCTTGAGCCGAAGCACCCCCTCATCGGTTGAAAAGAGCCATATTGGTCGAAAGTGTTCATTTTGCTGGTAGCGATGCGACCCTTACGCACGCATGTCACAGTTGTTCGTGAACCAGCGAGGTGCAATTTCGACCAAAGGCGCCACCGTTGCTAGGAAAAGTGCGCCCTCTCTTGGTCCAGCTCGGGGCTCCTAGGCTCTACTTTTTTACACTTCGTATAGAGTAACAGAGTCGAGTCAACCTGAGATTGGATAATTGCATGAAAAATACATGACATATGAAAAACTTTGGAACGACTATCCGCGCCAGACGGAAGATCAACTGTTGCAGCCGATCGGAACGACATTGAAACGCCTGGATGATTTTTTTCTGAGGTCAACACAATGCAGCTTTTTGTCAACATATGGCATGTTTTAATACGTCTGGCCTTTAAAATATTACGATCAACTGGCAGCGTTGGTGTTCCTGGTGCCATTTGGTAATCAGTAAAGAACCTGCAAATAATATGAATTATGCATTGGTACGAGACTTTGAAGTCTGTCACGAATCACACAGACAGAAAAATGAAACATAAGCCCTGTTGACCTAAGTATCTTTCACTCCGTCCTGCGAAATAAGAACTTCAAAAGATTCCATTAAAACGTCCAAATATTGAATGTGCGCGCGCATTATTCGCGCTGTGGGATCACCTGCCCAATAAACGCTGGTAGTCGTCCCCCTTCATACTGCTGGAAGGGAGGCCTATATCTTCATCCTTGACTCCTGTTCTCCGTGCAAAACAGGCAAATTTCTTTGGGGTGCATGTTTGCAAAATAGTCCCATTATTACATGTTTTGTTCAGTCACTATGGCCTCAGTTCGGCTTTTCCCCTATTCATGTTTTATTTATTGCACAATAGACTTTTACATAATGGCCTTGGCTTTGCTTACTGTTTTTCGAGTTTGTTTTATGTCCATATGTCTCTTTTTTAATGTATGTACATTATGTGCTTTTTCATCATTCTGGCAACGGTTTGGGTTGCCGATTACATCTCCATGTATTTTCTGACACCGTTTGTTGTTAATTTGACCTTGGTTTTGCTTTTCGCCTGTACTTTTCGCAATGTCCCTGCTTGCTTACAAACTTTGTTACAACGAACGAGGCAGGAAGCGGTGCGTCAAACTGCACGCTACTTCAAATACAAATGCATGTTTGAAACCTCAAACTATTTGGATCAACTCACGGTGCTTTTTATTCTATTTGGTTCGGTGCGACTAACGCCAAATCCGAGGCCCTCCTCCCAAAAGGTTGTTTCCATATTAAAAGGAAGTGCTGGATGCAGGCCTACAAGTTAAATGTCCAAATAAGAATCAGCCACAAGCTGGAAGAAAGTTACAAAGTTCCAGAACAACAAATACAGCAATTCGATTGTATACCCTAGAGGGCCCAGGTTTTTGTAGCCATTTTGATATTTTATTTGATATTACTTGATTTAAGTGGTTTCAGAAATTTGAGCTACTGAAGTAAAGGTTTAGGGTTGGTTTTCAGTAACGTGTGTGGCCCGTTTTGGTTTGTGCGCTCTCGAATTTATTTGCTTGTCACGCAAATTTTCGAAAGAAGCTTTCGTGTTCGCTTAATGCATGGCATAATATAACATGTTTATAATACTTTAATTGTGGGATTTGCCCTGAAACCGACGCATATTAATTAACACTGTATACTAAGCGCTGTCCAAGGGCTTGTGATAAAAACTCACTGCTTACTAATGCAGACGTCTTAACTACTGGACCACCGAGCTTGCTGGGGTCGAGTACTGCACTAATAAGCAGGAGGTCGTGGGTTCGAGTCCAACCCGAGTAAGCTTCCAATATTTGATCACGAGCTCTTGCACAACACTGAGTATTCAGTGTTAATTGATATGCGTGGGTGTAAGGGCAAATCCTGCACATGAAATAAACCTCTCCCCAACGCAAAGTACATGTTGAAGGGCAAGCCATTTGCTGTGAACAGAGTGCAACAGATTTTGCAGCGTGTGCGTGCGAATTGTAACACACAGTCTGTTATAAATACCTACCTTTGCCAACTGCAAAAGCTCAATTTCAACTGCAGCTTTCTCTCGTGGTTTTATTCTTTTCACATTTTTGTTAAATTTTTTCAAGCTTCCCACTCTGTGTGAAAAGCTTCTTTTAATCACGTTATGGAATAGCATCCTCGCACTGTAATTCTTCATGAAGTATAATTTTTCACTTTGAATAAAATCTTTCGTTTCACTTTCAAACGCTGTACGCCGTTTGTCCCCCCCCCAAAAAGAAATAATACAATTCGGCAAAACTTTGTGTAACATAACAGGGATAATCTGTAATGAACGGTTTGGACGGATGTTGGATTTTTAAAGCATTATTTAGTTCTTTTTGGTTGCTGGCTCCATTCTCTGTAAATTAATATACCAGTAAACATGTAAAAGGCGTTTTTTTAAATAATGGATAGTTAAACAACTAAGTGCAAGAGATATAATTACAAATTCTAAAATCATTTCACTTCTTCTGTCAAAGGGTTCTGGATGCGGTCAAATCTCAAAGGTCAACTGAGGGGACGTTCACCGCTTCGCTAAACAACTCTCACCGTGCTGCAGTACGTATACCGTGGCCTCAACAGAACACCATACTATCCAAAACGGTTGCGGCGCCCTCAAGTATTCAGTACACTCTAAAAAAAACTCCCGTGTCAGATTGACCCAGAGTGGGCCCCATTCGGCGTGAACCTTTTCTGGGTCAAAATAAGACCCCTTTCGGATCATATTTGACCCTTTCTGGGTCATATTTGTAATTTTATGACGATAAACACAGTTATTGCTAATTCCGGTATTATTCTTCAACATTATTTTCAATCTTGTTTGCCACGGTCACTGCTTGCATTCTCAAACCAAAGTTTGGTATCGTAACTGGTAGAAATAGTCTTTAGTCAAGGCATTATAATTATATAATTATACACGAACTTGAAAAGACCAGTGCGAGTGACCTCGCTTTGCGGGTAGTCTTTGCCGTGCTAGCAGCCGAGGTACACGTGGGTCTTGTGTCAAGTAGCCACGGGCGCCTTGAGTAAAGGCTAGCAGTTGCGTGGTGGCGACCATCCTGTTGCTGGGAAATATTTTTGACTACTTTTATATCCCAAGCTGGCTGAAGTTCACTGTCATATCGATGGAGGAGCACGTGTAGAGACCCCATTGATGGAGGACTCCGCCAAGCCGCAGACATTTGCATAGGAATTCTTTCCAGATGCACTCGCCAATAAATGCAGCACAGCCTACTGTGACGTCACACTCTCTCATTGTCCTCACTGATCGGATGTGGTGGTTGTTGGTTGTTTCAACCTCCAGCGGGTATGTACAGTGTGCTGATATTGTCACATCGCCGTGGTGGTCCATTTGGCAGTAGTAGACAGCTAAGGGTAAGTCACAGAGACGTGGCCTATGAGTGCGTAGCATTCCAGGTGGGGCTTCTCTTTTTTCCCCCTTTAGTTTTATATTGCTTTCAGCATAAGTCTGCCAAAATGTAACCTTCCATTTTCTGGGCAAAGCAGCTCTCGGGGGATTTTTGTTGTGTATAATTAGTGACAATATCAGGGTACACGAAAATTACGATGGCCTTTCTGAACCACCGTAGGTTGGATAAATATTCAGAGCATTCTACCCCAAGACTGTTGACAAAAATCAGAACAAATATCACATATGAATTACACATTGAGAAATGCACCGAAACACGTATTCGGGCAATGTAGTACTGTTCAATCCTTTTTATTTTGATCAACTTGATTTAATATGTTTCTCATTAATGTATCTCATGATTCATTTAATGTGCGAACCATCTTTCTCAATATTTCAGATATACTGATCTGTAAAAAGTAGTACACAAAACTATAAGTAAGTTCGAGCACTGTTGAAGAGTTGAAATGAAGACAGCTACACGGGTAGGTAGGAAGTTCTTTGACGGTAGACATACCGAAAGATGTCGAATTTCAGTTGTCAGTATTCAGCAGATCAGTCTGTGCACAAACGACTTAGGGCACTGTGCCAATAAGATCTATAAATTCAAGCCACACATGCTGACGAGCCGTGTTATAGCCAGGCCCATCAATGGTGTGGGCGACATGACAAAGTCAACGGCTAGGACACAATATAACACCAACAAATGGCTGGGTACTTTTCTAGTTTGAGGAACTGTACAGCTCTCCAGAGGTAAGTCCAACTTAAATCTTCAAAGCAAACATTCTCACTTTAACTATGTTGACCACCAAGACTATGATTTGTATTCATACTCAAATTACCCCGAAATATCACACACAATACTCAGAGGCACTAAATTAAAATGAAATTGTGTGACTTGAATTTATCAAAGCCAGACAGGAGAGGCTCGATCAGAACTACGTACTAAGATAAAGACTACCAAACTTATGTTTATAAAAGGCTAGTCCACTATCCTCGAGAAAAAAATAAATTGTCCGTGGAAAAATAAATGTTTGGCGATAGTTTGAAAATTTAATGTTTTAAAACTCAAGAATCATAGCAACTCTTGTCATTCAATGTCTGTGATTGGAGAAGTCAAGTCCACTTTCAAGAGTGCCCTTACCAAGGTTGGTAGCTTCACTGGTTACCAACAGCAACACGTTGCCATGTATAGGGGACCAGGACATTTTGGGGAATTTCAAATTTATCCATCTTCTCTGATAACAAAACTGTTCCATGGGGCTATAAATTTTGAACTAATGTCAAAAAAGTGCTGTCATATTTTGATTGAGATCACAAAGATCAATGCTCCAACAATATGTGATATTTTCTTGATCCCAAAATCCACAGCCGGGTTGGTAACAAAGTAGGATCAATGTCTGACAGATCTGTGTGTACATTGGCATCAGCATGCAGAGGTAAAGTACGTTATTCATAAACTTCTTGCTGACCAATACATGTAGTCCTATGGCCTTTGCCAAACCTTAGATTAGTTTTAAACTTTACTGTCTGGTTAAAATGTAAAAACGTTTCTGATGTTTTAATGACCTTCATGGAGATAGGATCCCCGAAGTCAGAAGGCATGAAAAACGACAGAATCCAAGAAGACAATTTAGGCAAAGGCGAGAGTTGGAAAATGCTCTTTGGATGAACTTGTCTGAGACCATAAAATGCAAGGTCATAGCGGCCAGACCATTTACCGCCTACAACTGGTCAAACAGCATGTCCACATCTGGGTCGGATTTGGCTGATCGGCTTGATGTTGTTCTTGTCACGCGGCCCTCTCCGGTGGTGCCCGGGGTGGAGGGTGTAGCACTCCTACAAAATGGCAAGAACAAAAAGGCCACCAAAATCATTGAGAATTTGTCATGGGACAGCTTTGTACTTCGAAAGGCAGGGTCTGTTGAGAATGAAGAGCCTGACTTCACACTGGTTGGAACATGTTCAGTCCTTGTCAGCATGCATACATGGTGTCACTGGTAGGCTGATGTTTCATGCAAGTATAGACAGAGTTGTGGCCTTGAGTCACTTGGACTCAAGTCGGTAGTCGCTATTTTTGTGAACGCGACTCTAACTTGCAACTACCAGTTTTAAATTTGTGACTTGACTTGGACTGGCCAAAAAGTGACTTCTGACTTGACTTGTACTTGGACAAAAAGACTCACGACTTGCTTGTGTCTGGACCAAATTGACTTGTGACTTGACTTGACCCATGATCAAATAACTTGTGTCTTGACTTGACCCGTGATCAAATGACTTTATATGACTTGACTTGACCCGTGATCAAATGACTTGTGACTTGACTCGGCCATGCAAAAATTGACTTGATACCTCCTCTGCCTGTAGATGTTTTTTGGTATTAACGATGTACTTCATTTGTGAGCACGCATTGAGGTACCTAAATGGTTCCTTCAAAGAAAAGTAGGCAAGACTAGGTGATTAAAACAAGGAGAGAGAGGCAATGGGCAGGCTTTTGAATGCCATCCCCACCAAATGCCAAGAGCCCATACGAAGATGTTGCAAGTTGTGCCCATTTAAATGAATACGTCATATGCACTGGACGCTGCAGAGGCAACCAAGATACTGTTGTTTCTTGCAATAGACCATATTGGGTCATGAAGATTTTTCTGTAACTTACATCTTACCACCTCTCAGCTTACTTTTTCCTTGCAAAGAACTCTGGAGAACGAACTGCGGATATAACTTAGCTGCAGAGATTTGCTAAGCACGGGTTGGCGGGTAAATATAAACCCCTAGCTCTGGACACAGCAATATTTACTACTATGCCATCGGATTCACGACAAAGGCAAACCTCTAAAATGCACCTACAGTTGTGTAGAGAATTGAATGAGGCAAAACGGCTGCGTGCGTACCTGTCTGACTTGGCCGAGGAAACTTTAGGAATGGAAGGTTTTGAGGGCGTTTGTTTGTTTGTGGCTTCTCTTCTCCTCCTCCTTCACAAGAAGAAAAGTGAAGAAAATTTGTTACATTGCAAATGGTTAAAATACCTCAGCGAAATCATACTATAAGGGATAACTACAAGTATTTATTTTGTGCTAGTTATTCTTAACAGTATAAATGTGATAAATATTAACTATATTAATAATGTTAACACTCATCAGATTAATATTATGAATATGTATACTGATAATGATGTTATAAATATTCAATTCCTCCAAGGTGCCCTCTTTGGAATCCTGGGTACAGTTCGAACTGCTGTGATTTACATATCTCAACCCACCAATCCCAGTCAGTGTCATCATCTCAACCATCCTTTCACAGTTGAAGTCAATTACCTTTTGCCTACGGGAGCTACCTCACTGGTTGGTTCCTCCCCGAGGATCAAACTGGTGTCTGGATCAACTCGCTTGGATGGTGCAGTTCTCTTCTGGGGCTTCTTGGCTGCCTGAGACAGTAAACATCGATTGAAAACATGAATAGCGATTCAACACCAGAGCTGTACTTGAGTCCATCACAAGTCCTCTCATGAGTCCATCACAAGTCCTCTCTTGAGTGTATCACAAGTATTAGGAGCAGGCAAAGACATAGGAATGTTTTCGTCACAGTATCTTTGAACAGCTTGTGACTTGGCTTATGATGTGATGACTCATGATGGACTTGAAGGGATGTGTGAGGACTTGTAATGGACCAGTGAGGACCTGTGACGGACTTGTGAGGACCTGTGACGGACTTGCGAGGGCCTGTGATGACTTTTGATGGACTTGTAATGGACCAGAGCGGATTTGTGATTGACTTGTGACAAAATTATAAAGACTTCCAACAACTTCAAAAGATTTGTGGTAGAATTTAAAGGACT
This sequence comes from Acanthaster planci, assembly GCF_001949145.1. The sequence continues at coordinate 796,914 of NW_019091440.1, forward strand.
TTTGATGGACTTGTGATGGACTTGAATCCAGCCTGTTCATAGAAAGATTCAAGTTGTGAGCCTATCCCTCAATGCAACTGACCTTTGACTCCTCATCCGTGCTGACCTCTTCGCCTTCTGATTCCTCGGCCGGATGTTCTTGATCACTTTCCTCCCCTGATGAATGGAGGTCTTGCGAGGACCGCTTGGCGGTATTATTTGTGGCTAATGAGCTGGCTGAAGAGTATTGGAAAGACCTTTATTTTCAAGCAGGACTCAAATTGGCAAGAGAACCAACGTTCAAGACATTCATTAAACGAATATAGACAAGTATTTTCTATCCATATTCAGCATTGGATTTGCCGAAATTGTGATATCCTATGAACATTACTTCCAATGCATTAATGAGCTTCTTGGCCACGCCCGGCTCATAGAGGGAGTTCCAGCACGGCAGACCCTGCTAGCCGCCAGCAGGCCTCCACCACACGACTGGGGCCATCCTCGTGGACACCCCTGATTTACCTAGGTGCAGCAGGTGGACCAGGTTCGACCACTGCCCCACTTAATGGGCCTGGCTCCAAACAGACATGCCTATAGAGAGTTGATTGCCACGATCACTTAACTGGCCATACGATGCCAAGCAGTAATGAACTTGGTAAATTACATGTGTGATGTCATACACTAGGGGAGAGATTAGGGATGGAAAGAAACTGACGACTTGGACAACAGAGGGGGCTGTGACTAATAGTGACAATAAAATACTGTGATTTTTTAAAGCCCTTTAACAGCTAATGAACTGTGAGTTCTCTCCAAAATGGCTTTCATCAAGTGAATTTTAGACTCTTTTAAGGGACACACCTTCTTGCTTCAGTCGTCGGATCTTCGCTTTCTTGTCGTTCAACACAACTTGGAACTGTCACAAACAAGCAATCGATTGACCAGCTTGTGAATATGATTGTGGACAGGGTTTTCAAACAGACATCTCGAAAACATCACAGAGGTAAAAGTTCTTTTGAAATATGACTTTAGACAGGGTTGAAATTCCTTTGAGTTCATGAAACATCTGGTTTGTGAAAAATGAAATATGTTATATGTCTTTTGAGCTATTTAATTTGACATTATTTTGGAGTATTCAACTTGAAGGTTTAGAATTGTTTGCAATGACAAAACAATATCAGTTAAGAAAATGAATCTATGACAAATTTAATTCTTGATATTATGAAATCATAAAATTCTATTCCAAAAACTACCTTTGAGAAGAGCTCTTTTTCCATCTCCTCGTGCATCCCGACGCATTTCTCCAATCTCTGCCGTGTCAAACAAAACCATACAAAAGCTAGAAAATGCATCGCCCACAAGTAAGCTGTTCATGAGCAGGGCACTTGACCTGTATTACTAGCAATTTTATTCGCAAGGTGGCCATTTTGGATACTGTTCCCTGAATTCATGTTACTCGTTCATCACTCTGAAATGGAAAGGGGCCTGACTGTTTGGCACAGGTACAATATTTGGCATAGCCTCTTTTTTATAATGACACTCTTATTGTTATCCATGTTGCCAAGTAATCCATTGAAACAATTTGATTTAATATTTAAAAAGTACGCTGTTCTCACAATAATTGAATTGGGATTTGGGATCTATTCCCAATCATGGCGGGCAATACATGTATTTGCAGCTAATTGTTCCGAGGGTCAATACAATGCCTTACTTTGAGGGCATTCGCTCTCTCTGTGGACAACCGTTCGTTCTCTCGCTCCAAGAGACGGATATTGTCCCTCAAGGATGCGGCATTGTCGATGGTGAAAATGAATAGTTCCTGGATGCTCTCGGCAGAATCTTCCACGACCTCCAGAGCCACAGAGCCAAGTTGGAACTTCAAATTAAAGAAAAAATATGCAGATTTCAATCAACTAAACTTCACAAGCCTTCCAACTTAAAAAAATGCTGTTGACATGAAAGAGATATTCAGCAACTCAAGCATATGTTATTGAACCCATCTTATCAAGTTAATGAAATAAGACAAGTTCTGGCCACGTACATATCAGCCCTGGGTGGCATTAGGGATTGAATACGGGCAATTCACAATGCAGCGCCACCAAGAGTCTGCCACAGACAGGCCACTTTTCAAGTTGGTGGTCGCCACACTGCCACGATTAAGCACACTTCGTACAGTTATATTTGATTGACTGATGCGTTCCATGCATCATGCAAATCCATCATTTTGACTACCTAAAAACCTTTTCACAATAAGCAATTCAGAATTTTCAACCAAGATAAATGTACATAAAAAAAAATTCAAGTTTTCTGTGCAAAGCACAGTTTATAGCAAATGAGACTTTCTCAACGATTTCTCCCATAATGCACTGCGACAGGGCCTCTCCGTGCAACCTCTTGGTGGCGTATTGCATTGTGAATTGCCCATTGTGAATTGGAGGATTAATAAAAACAAAACTGAAAATAAAAATCTCAAATTTCACACAATACCTTGATGCTTTCATTCGCCATGACTTTCTTCCACGAGAATTCCGACTTGTCAGAGTCACATCTCATCTTGAAAAAAAACCCAAAATAATGAACAATTAAGTAACTCCACTGTTTATAACAATGTGCAAATTTTGCACGGATAGAGATACATTTTTGCCTAAAGAAATGATTGAACCCAGCTTACCTGATATTCAAATGCCAGATCTCCCATGTCTTGCCTCGTTAGTGCTTTCTTTGTGTGCTCGATAAACTCCTCAAGTTCCATATTCACCTTTTTGGCGAGTTGTGTCAACCTCTTTGCAGAAACTATTGCGTAAAAAGAATTCAAAGTAATAAACCTAAAACTGGCTTTAAATTGTAGTAATTCTAGTTTGGGACGAAACATCATTTGGGCGAATCAGGGTCCGCACCATCATGGATGAATTCAAAGTAATTGCACTAAAACTGGCTTTAAATTCTCGTAATTCTAGTTTGGGATGAAACATCATTTGGGTGAATCATTCTGGGCAATCCACAGGCTTTTTTGTATCTCTTTGTGATTTTGTTTTGATCTGTAGTCTGTAATTTGCCCAGAAATAAATTAATCATATGGTCGCTAAAAAAAAGCCAGATTCCAGCTGATTCAAGGCTTTGCGTGCCTTGTTGGGATCAACATCTGTGAATGCTGAGTCATCCGATCCCAAATTTTGCCATTTACAGTGAAAAACAAACGAGGCTTACAACAGCTGGCAAAAATACAGAGGTGACAACTGTACAGTCACAAATAATAGTCTTAAAGTGAGAAATGAACTACAAAATCAGACTTTGTCCTTCCCACGAGTTGACCGCATCTGTGATGACCAGATCAAATCCCTCCTGGCCTCCATTCCTGCACGTGGTTTTCAGAAAGTATGGTTGGCGTCCGACATCAATGCGGCATAACACTTGGTTCGACATCTACATTTAAACGATAAAAAAGACAGCTCTTAAGTCATGACGATCTATCAAAGTGTGAAGGAAGAATATTTTGCTGTTGCCGGTTAAATTGCAGTAAACATTATTTTAGGCAGCTACATGTAGACAGCGCCCTCTTCAATACACGCACATAGAGAATGACAATCTTGGATCTTAATTGCCAGACCAATGGCCAAGTGGATAGCACCTGTGTCTTGTGAGAGAGTGTGTGGGAGACTGACTCGGTTGGATTTGATATCCAGTTGGACCCAACTGACATATGTCAACAAGGCTTAGGACATGTGTTGTGATTGGTCAAGCTATCGCGCATCTGACAGTTAGTGAGATTACAAGCTCAGATGCTGCTGATTTTCTGTAGTGTGGATGGGAAAAATACTCAAGAATTTCCCCATTTTAATGAGGATATAAGGTGAATAAATCTCCCCATCTAATGTATCTTACTTCATCAAGAAGGCATATATGAAATTAGGTTGCACAAATATTTTTGATGGAAGGGTAAGTTGACACAATCAAACCAATAGAAGAGATAAACAAAACAAACCAGCCAAAATGTGTTCATGGAAGTTTGTACGTGACTATCTGTAAATGGCTTCTTCCGGAAGTAATTTGCCTGCTGTGTCTTAGATATTAAAGAAATAAGCTATCTGATTAGGCCTTAAAGGCATAATGCATTCCGGCATGGCTGGAAATCATGCAGGTTTAAAGTTCAAGAATCAATTTTTCAACCACGATTTCAGCTTTGTTTTGATGAGATTCTTGGACATGTTTGAAGGATGGGTAGGCTAAACTAGTTTAAGTTACTTTTCTGAAGTACAACCCAGACTTAGATCATGAAATTTCTTCAAATATTTGACAGTGCACTAAACATACCTTTATACTAAACTTTACGCCTTTCAAAATGGGAATAAATATGAAGTTCTTAGTCCATTTGACTAGATCATGAACCGGCGCGATATCGACAGTGTAGTAAGTTGTGTATCTGCGAAAGCGAAGCGTGTAGGAAATGGTAACAGCGCCACCAAGCGTCAAACTATGGCCTGACTAATGTTGCAGTGGGCCATTATGCATTGTAGAAAGGCACTGTGGGAAAAAGGAACAAACATTGTCCTTTCCTCGTTCCCACACTGCCTTTCTACCACTGAGCAGAATCGCCAGTGCAGTATTTGCGATAAGGCTTTACACCATTTTTCGCTGACCTGTCTTTGTCAATAGAATTTGAGTCGGGCCACTTGCCGTATATGGGCCACTTGCAAAACCTTTTTCGAGATAGAACTGAGTATCTCGCCGCGGCGAGTACTTGGCGGATTAGCCATCTCGAGAACGCCCACACATGCGAGGTGCAGGACCTTTGTGCGTGCGCATTATACGTTATTCAAATGACGAAAGTGCTTCGTGTTAAGTACATCGATCAGACTACGAGTTTAAATGTTAATTTTGTCTTCGTCGCTAAATTTGTCGTTTCGGACCGTTTTTCCAATTATTAATTGCAGATCGCAAGCTTTCTCAAGAAGCTCCTCGAATGTTGTGCCCTCGGATTACGTGGAGCCACGACATGTTTGCTACTGTTCCCACTTCGATCTTCATAGAAAAGTGTAAAGTTTACAGCAATAATGGGGAGAATTTGGTTCCAATTAGGGGAAACAGTACTTCAACTCGAAGTTTCTTTTTTCCCACGCTCTAACATCAAGTACGTGATTATCTGACCACATACTATTCTCGCCTAGCAATTTTCCCGCGCGACATGCTGCAAAAATCATAATAATTACTTTTGGTATCTACCTGCTCCATGCAGGCGCCCTGGCACGCATGTATAGGCCTATATGATGATCTGGACCTCAAAACGTTTCTTAGCAACAAGTCGATTTGGATTTAAACATTACATTTATAATATTGATTATGATATTTTCTAAATGATTACCAAGTTTTTAGACAATAGAGTGTTGGGTATAGCCGAGTTGGGAGGTTGGAATCAGTGTACATTATATATTTTCTAGTAATTCATTCAATTTAAGTTTCTATACAGCATTTAAAATAAATCCGAACTGAAGTGGAAAGATTGAATTAAGAACTTTTGTGAGCACTATAATAGGCCTATCATTTATATTGGCCTAGGCCCCCTAATCCCGCAAAATGTGTGTCTGCGCCTGACTAGCGAACCCACATCTGGACCTTTATCTTGTAATTAATTAAGACACATAGTAACAGAGCTCATTACATTGCTTTGATTTTTGTGAATGGAATTAAAATTATTAATGCAGAAAAAAGTTCAGCTGACACCTGGAATGTGCTTTACACACGTGCGCGTAGGTAGGCTTACGCGTTTTGCTGTAGAGGTGCATCACGCAGAGTCGCGCGCAGTGTGTCTGCGCGCATCTTATTCCACGATGAGAGGTGGCACAATCGAGACCGATTGCCAAAATGCTCGCGCATGCGTTGAACCTCCAACTATTCGCATAGACCAGGCAGGCCGGCCAGCTATATTCTCATCCGAATGCAGAGTTTAGGCCGTGTCCGAAATGGGCTTCCACTGGCAGAGCTACGGCTAGGTCTATTATCTGCGCATCTCCACGCAATTCCAATGGAGCGAAGACCTAGACCTAGCTCTAGCCAAGAGATTGGGATGCAGCCATAGGCTTGCTACTTTGGGGTAATTTATGGAAATTAAAAAGGACATGTCCAAATGTGCATAATTATGAATTTCCAGAGAGAGAAGACAAGCTAGCTGGTTCTTGAGCATCATTACCAGAAAACGCCGCCTCTGGTTTTTTTTTGGCGCTGTTTTTCTATGGGTGCGACCACAACAGTTGCGTTTACATCAAAGACAAAAAATAGGCCTATAGGAATATTTTTATTGCATACTACACAACAGTAATCACATCACAACAATGGCAGCTTCCCTTAATGTCAAATTTTCACGTGAAAATAATTTGTAAAAAATTGCGCCCCCTTCTCGATCAAATTTAAAGTGATGAAAATTATCAACAGCGCCACCATTCGTCACTTTCCATCATTATAATCAAGCAACATGGCGCCCGTCGAAGCGGACAAGAAAACTCCGGAGGCAGAGAAGAAAAGTCAAAAAGAAGAGAGCAAAAATGACAAGAAAGTGGAAGAAGACAAGGAGGCAGATTTGGTATGAAAGATAATAAGACTCTTGAAGTTTCTGTAAATTTTGGAGCAATTTAACGCCATGTGATACAACTTCAAAATTCACTTTTTGTCTGGTCATGAGTTGCCGTGTGCACCAAATCTGCAGTGTCATGTTAACTGCAGTCTGTGTGGAGCACGTGCGGCTTGTGCCTTCACCAGTTGCGCTATTGCCCCAAAGTTAAAATTAAAGTTAGCTAGGGGAGTGCCAATTTTGTAAAAAAAAAAAAGAAATTTTAACAGTGTTTGAAATTGAAGTGATCATTTTTTAGTAACAGTGGTTGTCACTGTCATGACTGTGTATAAATGCACACGTACACATGCTTGGTTCAATCTCCTCTCTGGGGGAATTTTTCTTTTTTTCCTTTTTGCTTTCTTTATTTTCTCAATCAGATCACATGTTTACGTTTACTTTCCATACAAGTTTTTTTCCTTTTTGACAGATATATATTAGGCCCTAAGCCTAGGCTAGGGCATTTTACCCTTGGAGGATTTTGTTAAAGTCCGACATGTCTGAGACACATTCATTGCAGACTGGTCTGGTTCCTGTTTCCAGTACTCGACTAGTGCAAGAAAGTAGACAGAAACCTGTCTTAACTTACATATTAAACAGTAGCCACTACGATGAATACAACATGAAAAATCGTAATGTTTGTACACGTGGCCTTGGCCTACATATAAAGTCTGTGTGTATTTAACACATTTGTTGGATTCAGTCACCAGGCCCCTGATTTTGCCACCCAAGGTGAAGCTTTTTTATCGTTCTCTGATAATGTCTCTCACAAAGGGCTAAATGGCAAAAGTGTAGACCAAATAACCATAGAGTCACAGGCATAGGGTTTGATTGAATTTGTTTTTCAACTAGGTACTTGGTTAGTTTCCTCCTGAAACATCCTCTAGGGATCGTGACTAGGAGGTCGACGGTTAAAGTGTCATATTTCATTGACATAAAAAAGTGAGGTATTTATTGCAGATGTTATTGAGTGTTATCAATTTCTTCCCTAAATGTAATGAAGCAAAGGAATTCAGACAAACCGAAGAGTAGTCAATCAGGATTTTTGATTAAATTTCTCCTTGTTCTCGCCTTTAGTCAGAGGAAGACCGACAGTTACAGGAGGAGCTGACAATGCTTGTGGAGAGGCTGACGGTAAGATGGCGTGCTTGCATAACTCTGTTTACCCAGCGTTGTCCCAGAGCTTATGAAAAAATGACAAGATCTACTCAGGTGGGACTTGAACCCATGACCCACTGATTGGTAGGACTAGAATACACCATTCGTTTTTTTGGCGTAATTTCACAAAATTTACTGATTACGGGATAGAAGATTCACTGCATCTTACATTCTATGGACTTGTGTCATATTTGAGTCAACTGCTTTGTGACAAATCGAGTATCCACAGCATGGCATTTTCAACGATTAAGTCGAAGATCTTGTAATTCATTTTGCGTAAAATCTATGAAGTACAGGGCATTCGTAGTATACGAACAAAAGGTTAGGAACAGTCATGACAGGTTCTCTTTGCCTCAAAAGAGCAGTTTTCAACAGCCAGGAGTAATCAGTGGATTTACCTTGCAATAGTGCTCCTCCTCGACAGTGTACTATTGCGGATTCATGAAAAAACTTCATCTAGGAACGCTGTCGACTCGTGTGCGTGACACTTCAAGGAGTGTAAGATAATCCACATGTGCGTGCGTGATCGTGTTTAATGACCACACTTTCACGTCAGTTTACACATCAGCGGAAGTCTTAAAACTCCATTCGTAGTTGACTAACTAATAATTATAAGCAAAGAGGAGATTACAGTATGTCTTGACACACCGAGGTTTAATGTGTGGAAATCATACTTTTTGTTGATGAAAATGCTTTCACTGGGCAACTCGAAACAGCCACAATATTTGGAAAATGCCATTATGCTCTAGGGGTGATTTTGAATTCGCCGGTTTTGGCATTAAGAAAATCCTTAAATAAAATTTAACTTCGCACTGATCCGAGTTATTTCCTTTCTTACACCTTACACTCAGTTTCCTGTAATTTCAGTTTACACTGCATTTGGTGAATTTCTACAGGTGTATTTTTCAGTTGCTTTTGCTATTACCTGTTCATTAATGGAGACTCCCACAAGACCTGCAGACATTACACACAAGAACATTGGCAACTGTTAATGACTGTGATGTGCAAAGTGAAATAAACTCTTAAACGATGATCAGCCGACCAGCGTAAAAAAGATAACTAAATTTCTGTTTTCTCAAAAACTACAACTTTCTGGGTGGAAATATTTTACAGACAGATTGAGGCTGTTAGGTACTTTCTTTCTAGTGAGATTTTTTGGAGCACATGATAGTCTGAGTTTGGGAATTTTACCAGTGGTGTACCCTACCTTTGATAATGCAGATGTCGTAACCATTCGATCACCGAGCTTGCTTGGATCGGCTGGCTGGCTTGAGTCAGACACAAGGAAGAAAACGTAACGTCTACCCAACGCATGTGCATCTTTGACATAATTTTTGTTGTCTCAAGCGCCATCCTTACCTCCTCGTTTTCTGGATGTCTTCCAGGAACCTGACAATACATTATACCGGCCCGCCTTAGAGCAGTTACGACAGATGATTCGAGCGTCTACCAGCTCCATGACATCTGTCCCCAAACCACTCAAGTTTCTCCGCCCACATTATGGCACCATCAAGGAGGTCTACAACAAAATGGTTGAAGGGGAGAACAAGGTGAGAATCACCCTCGTCCCCATGGTGTTAAGCACTTCGCTCCCACGGCTATCAGCTGTCTTACCTGGCATAGGTTCATTTACCTTCTCGAAATATTTCGGGAGCGTATATGTATAAGTATGTTTATAAGGAATAGTCTGATGCCTGACTGTGTTTTCTTCCGGCATTTGTTTTTATAGGCAGCATCTGGATTGAAACATGGTCAAATCCTTGCAATGTGTTGTATGACGGGGCACGATTTTTTTCACAGTTAAAATGCCATCCATCCAAAACAGAGTATCATGTTTTTATAATTTGAATTAAAACAGAGCAGAGGAGATTGCTTTTTGTTCTCGTTCAACCTCTGTGGTTTGCATCTCTCCCAGAGATTCTGTGCCGATATCATCTCTGTCCTGGGAATGACGATGAGCGACAATCGGGACTGTCTGAATTACCGCATGCTGGGGTCCAAGGAAGACATTGGCACTTGGGGTCATGAATATGTCAGGTAACGAGCATTTCCAACTCTCCTTGACACTTGGCATTCTGTATCGTATCGTACTGGTAGAAAAGAATTTATACAGATACCCCAGATGTATTCCTTCGTCCCAAAATGTACAGAGGGGTACAGTTTACAGAGGGGCACAGTTTACAGTTTACAGGGGGGAACAGTTTACAGGGGAGCACAGTTTACAGAGGGGCACAGTTTACAGGGGGGCACAGTTTACAGAGGGGCACAGTTTACAGGGGGGCACAGTTTACAGGGGGGCTCTTNAAAAATGCTCTTAAATGGTATAGAAATATTCCTGGTTTTGTCTTGGAATGTCATAGAATAGACAAAAAAGTAGGTTTGCAGGTTGCCATGGGAACTTTCAAAAGGTTAGGGTAATGATGTGTCATCACATGCTCTCTTTCTAGACATCTAGCGGGGGAGATCGGCCAGGTGTGGGCGGAGACGGAGGAAGACAGTGCCAAGGAGCAGCGAGAGCGCCTCCTGGCCCTGGCCCGCCAGATCGTGCCCTATCACATGAAGCACAACGCCGAGGCCGAGGCCTGCGACCTCCTGATGGAGATCGAGAAGCTGGACCTTCTGGAGGAGTTTGTGGACGAGAACGCCTTCCCCAGAGTCTGCCTCTACCTGACCAGGTCAGTAAAAGGGGGCTTGAACCTCGAACCGAGGGGACACAAAGTTCAATTGCCAGTTACATGTACCGCAAGGTCAAACGGGGGCATCGATCGAGGTGACTTCAGTCCTGACCGCATCTCGCTTGGCCCTCTACCACCCCCAGGGTTCCCTCTCACTGCTTGGTCGGAGTGCGTAGACTGTTCTCCAGCTAGACATGATAGCACTGACTGGGGGTCAGGGGACCTTGCGAGGGTAGGGCTGTTGACACGTGTCCCATTCAGTTTCGGCTGGGACCATAGCTCCCGTTGTCTCAACATGGAGAGTTTGTTCGGCTGCCGTTGATTGACCCATGTTACAAAGTGTATCAGACTTCGACACCTGCTGCACTCTGCTGGTTTTTAGGGCAAGGTGCAACAACACAAGGTCATTAGGGAAAACACCCCCTGATATCATGTTCATGGTAGACTTGTCTCAATCCACAGTTGTGTCAATTACGTACCGGAGCCCGAAGACTCTATACTGTTGCGGACAGCATTGGGAATCTTCCGGAAATTCAACCGTTATGCCGAAGCGATGCGATTGGCCATCCAGCTGAACGATATGGAGCTTGTCGAGGACATCTTCACTACTTGCAAAGACAGGTGTGCTATTAAGACATCCTGCTAATCCCCAGAACCCAATCAGATTCTATCTAGGCACCCTGCTGAATGCAACACAGTTAAAATGGGAACCATACAAGGTGCAACAGAATGCAGCACAGTTGAAAAGGGAACCATACAAAGTACAACAGAATGCAGCACAGTTGAAATGGGAACCATACAAAGTGCAACAGAATGCAGCACAGTTGAAAAGGGAACCATACAAAGTGCAACAGAATGCAACACAGTTGAAATGGGAACCATACAAAGTGCAACAGAATGCAGCACAGTTGAAATGGGAACCATACAAAGTGCAACAGAATGCAGCACAGTTGAAATGGGAACCATACAAAGTGCAACAGAATGCAGCACAGTTGAAAAGGGAACCATACAAAGTGCAACAGAATGCAACACAGTTGAAATGGGAACCATACAAAGTGCAACAGAATGCAGCACAGTTGAAATGGGAACCATACAAAGTGCAACAGAATGCAACACAGTTGAAATGGGAACCGGGCAAAGTGCAACAGAATGCAGCACAGTTGAAATGGGAACCGTGCAAAGTGCAACAGAATGCAACTCAGTTGAAATGGGAACCATACAAAGTGCAACAGAATGCAACTCAGTTGAAATGGGAACCGTGCTCAGTTGAAATGGGAACCGTGCAAAGTGCAACAGAATGCAACACAGTTGAAATGGGAACCGTGCAAAGTGCAACAGAATGCAGCACAGTTGAAATGGGAACAACTTCTACCACTGTCATATTCTGTTGCATTTAATATGGTTTGGATTTAACTCTTTTCCATTTTGTCATTTTTTTAAAATCTTTGTCCTGCCGATAGCCTAATGCAGAAGCAGCTAGCATACATGCTCGGCGCTCAGCAGATATTTCTAGAACTGAATGAAGAAATAGAAGATTATGAGGACCTGACGGAGATCATGTCCAACAGCCAGCTCAACATCAACTTCCTAGCTCTAGGCCGTGAGGTACGCCAGGAGATTCTTTAACGACCTCCCCCCATCCCAAAAAGATGCTTACCTGTTCCCAGACCAGCCAATTTCGCTCACGGGAGGGTCCACAACTCAGGTTGAGAGGGTCAGAGGTTTGAATCCACCTGCTGGCTGTAGGTTGTGTCCATAGGCAAGGCAGTTTACCCCCTACTCATTGCTCACCGTCTTGGAGAATGCATGTGCCCAGACATAGCTGGGGAGAGCCTTTGATGGAAGGACACTCAAAAGGGGGATATTAAAATGATCTCAGATGTTCCATGCCATTGCAACATGAGACTGCAACAGTCCTTTAGAAAACTGAATAAAATCCCTGGGCCTTTTAATAGAGGACTGAATAAATGTCCTCGGACCTCAGATAGGATCAAATGAATGTCCTTGGACCTTTAGTGACCAGACTAACAGTCCTCAGTCATGTCAGTGCTTTACTTTCAGGGTAGTTTTTCACTCACCCTGAGGGTTTAAGGTCAAACCAAGAAGTTGTTTCCAGTATTAACGTTGAACACCCGTCACCCCTTTGCCAGCATAGCTGCGTGTATTCAGCCCTATGTGAGCGCTCTCCCTCATCATGTCCTCGTTCGCAGGGTGCTGCGAACAAGGAACCGCGTCTGTTTTCCTCCGTTACTCAGATTAGCCCCAAAGAGTACGGAAACCAAAAATCAATTGCTGCTGGTTTTTTTCTCTCTGCTCTACACAGCTCGACATCATGGAACCCAAGGTGCCCGAGGACATCTACAAAAGCCACCTAGAAAATACAAGTCAGTATTGATATTCTGTCCTTTTTTAAAAGTGAAAAGAAAATAGATTTATAGTACTTCATCAACCATGCTGTTTACTGTTGATTGACCGATTTGGCAGTAAAAGTCCTCAATTCTGCAGTGTTGAGTACGTTTTCAAGTTAAAGAAGTGTTATATTCAGATTAACATTTGAAATTTGAAAAAAAAAGACGGTTCAGAAAATGAGATGATAGGTAGATTTTAAACCTGATTTAATTTTAAAAGTGCCCTTGAATTTGTGGCGGATATTGTCCCACACTGGGATCAAAGAGACTTTAAATCCTTTTTTCGGTCAATTTTCAGGGCCCTTTGGTGCCTCGGGCACCCAGGTGGACTCGGCCAGGCAGAACCTGGCAGCCTCGTTTGTCAACGGCTTCGTCAACGCCGCCTTTGGAAAAGACAAGCTGATCACGGAGGACGGTAACGTCTGGATTTACAAGAACAAAGAACACGGTGAGTAAAAGGGACCAGACTGAGCCTTCCAACAACTCTGTCAAATGCTCCTACTAGTGAAGATTTTTTTAATCCAAAGTTCTTAAGTCTAATTTGGGAACCGGAACACGTCACTTTAAAAAACTGTGAAAAAATATGTTTTGTGGAAACGCAGAACTGCACGTAGCTTGATTGAGAGGTAAAACTCGCTTTTACAGCGAATCCACAGGTGAGATGATTTCAATCTGTGACTCGAATAGGTTTACCTGAAGAATTTTCCTCGATGCTCTTTTTTTTCTGCTAAAGATTTGTTATGCTCTTCAGCGTTTGAAGACTGACATCCTTCTATGTTTAAAGTGTTTTGAAAAGTGCAGTTGTCCATGCTGTGACAACTGAGGGCGCTGTTACAGTTCACTGTGTAAGTTTGTCTGTACAGATTATGCACCCCCAATGTGCTCATAGAACATCAGTTCCTGGCAAGGGTTGTTCATTCAGTGGATATTACCATGTTCCTGCATGACACTGAATCCCCAAAGAAAAGGACATTTAGGACAGCAAAAACCAATAAAATTCATTTTTTGTGCACATATCGATGCAAACTGGGATGACATCACAGATTTGCTTATGAATATGGAAATTTTCATGAGCATAAAAGTTAAAAAAGCACCAAAAACATGTGTAAATAGCAAAACAAAATTGAAATGAAACACAAACGTGCGTTTCCAAGAACTGTGCAAATTTTGGGGGTTTACAGGGTACATGTACTTGATAAAGTGAAATTTTTAGTGTTGAGTTCGCCTGTCTTTCATTCGTGATCGACCCTTCCTATCTGTGACTTTCTTGCAGGCATGATGAGCACAGCGGCATCCCTGGGCTTGGTCCTCCTCTGGGATGTGGACGGCGGGCTGACCCAGATCGACAAGTACCTGTACTCCAGTGAAGATTACATCAAGGTGAGAAAGCATTCCACAGAGCACCAGTCCAGTTGAGAGATACACGCTGTTCTCTTACCAGTGGGTGGAAATTAGAATTAAACCTCAGGTGATTATTTTGTGGATATGTCATTTTCCGCCAGTCTCTCCCCCGGATTTATAAAGGCAGTATGGTGTCTAATGAATATTTTCTGTGCTTACTTTCAGTCTGGTGCCCTGTTGGCGTGCGGTATCGTCAACTCGGGAGTGCGTAATGAATGCGATCCAGCCCTTGCCTTGCTGTCCGATTATGTCCTACACGCTAACAACACCATGCGCATCGGAGCCATATTCGGGTAGGATGCAGTCTGATGTGATCTTTCTGTCGATCATTTTGTTGACAAGTTGAAGATGTCGGTGTCCTCCAAACTATAGAAATGTCCCAGCGGGCCAACAGGTTTCATCTGCCGCTGAGTTTCAAAACCAGGCTCCCAACTTGAAAATATGGGTGCCAAGTTTTAAATTAGGGTGCTGCACGAGCATTCCAGAATATTTCATCTGCAATATGAAAAAAAATGTGTGTGAATGTCCAGAATTTGATCAGTTTTTATGAAAACAAAATGCACCTCTGAGACGCCCAGAAAGGCCCAAGACCTGAGCCAAAAAATCCATGTAGGGATGGTCCTTTAGTGGGCCCTAAACCTCCTTGCCGATGCTTTGTCCCACCTCCCTCCTGCATTTCAATATTTCATCAGTCCCCGCAGTGCTTAGAATTTAGACGTGAGAGAGCTCAGAGAAGTCTTGGTAATTTCTTAAAAGCTTCACCGATCACACTTCAAGTTGGAGTTTGTGTCGGTTCTTTAATCACCAAAGAACTGACATCCACTTTGCTTCTGCGAATCATCTGGAGCTTGTTCGCGTAATCATGACCTTTTCTTATCGGTGGTGGAGTGCTGAGATACCTAATGTTCACGTTTGTCGTTTCTCCCGTTTGTTTTCTCCAAGGTTGGGTCTGGCCTACGCCGGCTCGAATCGCGAGGATGTATTGAGTCTGATCCTGCCAGCTATGAGTGACAGCAAATCCAGCATGGAGGTAGGACACTAGACCGATCCGCTAAGCCCCACCCCCCCTCAAGTTCTTACCAGTCATAGCTGCAATTCATGCCCAACGAGCGTGCAAGGGTCAATTCGCAAACCGTCGACAGGAGCACTGGGGAACAAACTGCAACCCTCTTTGTATTCTAATATCCGTGGGGCGTAATATTCCATGCAAAGGAAGCGCTGCAAGCCGGCATCGCTTGTTTCCAAAAACTGGTTGATTTTGAAGGCTGCAGAATTGACTTTACAGAAGTATCTGTGGTGTAAATGTGTCAGAAGGATAACCCCAACGGTCCCTAACTAGCCCAACTCCAACACCTGGGTTTGCTGGAATCTGTCAGGATGAGTACTGCATTGGAATTGTATCGGTTTTTTTTGTAGAAGATGGACGTTTTTGTGCAGATTCAGAGAAAAGCACTAGATAATACTCAGATCACTTGCAAATTGAATTTGGAAACTGACCGTGTGCTCTCGTAGCAGTTGTCAAGATGAGTAAAGAAATTGACTGGAGCAGGGTTTGAACCTGTCATCTGCAGAACGCAACAATTGAAGTGAGTGAAGCAATGGTCCAGTGTTCCAGAGGTCACAGGTTCAAATTCCCCTTCAATCAATGTGGGTGATTCACTGTGCAGTGCGCCACCAAGAGGTTGTCACGGAGAGGTCCTTTTGCAGCGCATTATGTGATAAATGTTCAACCGAGTCTCATTTGCTAAATGGGCTTTGGGTGGGAAGTTTTCTTTTTCCGATTGTTCATCTTTGTTGAAAAATCAAAATTGCTTATTGCGAATGGGTGTTACATGTAGGTTGTCAAAATGATGGTTTTGTGTGGTGCAGGGAACACCTCAATTAATTGTCCCCAAGTTAAGTATGAAATTGCACTCAATCGCGGCAGTGTATTTATCTAAAACCTGAAAAGTAGCCAGTCTGCGACAAACTCTTAGCGGGGCTTTGTACTGTGAACTGCCCGTATTCTGCTATCTGGACAATTATTCCATCCATACACCTGTCCTGCCGCTGTGCCAACTCAACGATTTCCCCTTGACCATTCTTCCAAGGTGGTGGGCATCACGGCCCTCGCCGCAGGCATGCTGGCCGTCGGGTCCTGCAACGGTGACGTCAGCTCCACCATCATTCAGACCATGATGGAAAAGACCCCCCTGGAACTCAAGGACACCTTTGCTCGCTACCTAGCCCTAGGACTGGGCCTAACATACCTAGGTCAGTATTGAATGAAAAAGTTCTTGTTCTCACCTAATCATTCTGTAAATAGTTTCTCCCGTGAAACAGAAATCACATCTATTATCAGTTTGGCCATCTTCCCCATGGTCTGAAGCTGCGGCTCTCAATTTTTTATTCATCAGGCAAGCAAGAAGCAGTGGAGGCCACACTAGCGACGTTAGATGTCCTGCCGGAGCCCTTCAAACTCTTTGCCAAAATCCTGGTTGACATCTGTGCCTACGCTGGTAAGAAATATCTGCAATAAGCCTTTTGCGAGTTAACTTTGACCTAAATCTGGTACACTGAGTTCTTTAAATTCACATGAACATAACAATTTGAATTCTCCATACTAAAGCCACTGTTGCTAGACCTCGTGATTCAAGGCAAGCTTTTGCTTAGTTACATAAGAGATACCTTGCAACAATACACTGTTCTCAATGGTTAAGAAGGACACAAAGGAACCAGTCCATTCCAGAGATGGTGGTCGCTAAGCAACAGCTTGCCCCAAATCACAAGGTACATGTATAGCAACAGTGTCTTTAGTCTGGGGAATTCAAATTGTTATGTTTATGTGCAGTCAGATAATTCAGTGCACCAGATTTTATTCAAATTTAACTCGCAAATGGCTTATTAGTACTCGGTTTGGACCATTGGATGTTGAAACCTGCAGCGACTTTTCTGCGACAGTTTCACGGAGGACATATTGCAGGGCATTTCTTTTGTTCCACAGGGAAATCACACCTTTGTGTGTACCCTGTGGAGCAAAAGCACTGGCCTACAAGAGGGCAGCCACGCAAACCCTCTGTAGTCAGTGATGTGGCAAACTTGACCTTTGTTTTCAAGGATTTTTCTCGGATTTTGTCTAATTGTTTTTGGTGCGCTCTTTTTTTTTTAAATCAAGGTACGGGGAACGTTCTCAAAGTTCAGAACCTCCTGCACATCTGCAGCGAGCACATCGAGGCCAAGGCAGAGCCGGACAAAAAGGACGAGAAGTCCTCAGACAAGAAGGACAAGGACAAAGGCTCGGAGGATTCGGTGGCTGACCTGGCCGCCCATCAAGGAGTCGCTGCCTTGGGGATCGCTCTGATCGCCATGGGCGAGGAAATTGGATCGGAGATGGCACTGAGGTCATTCGGCCATCTGGTGAGTTGGGCTCAAGACTAAAATAATTATAAATGTTAATCATTTTAATCTTGACTATTCATATCTGCTGTCAGCCCAAGTTTGAATATTCAGCTTCTCTTAAGATAATGTGAAGTGTGTTAATTCAATCAATGATGAATATTCGTACTTACTATCAATGAATATTCATCTCTTTTGGTAATAGGTTAGAGTGAGCCAGGCATTTGTTTTGCTGTTCCGATGCATCTGGTCTTACAGCTTTGCATTATAGACAAGCGTTGAAGTTTGCTCATCTTTTGCTCATTATTCATACATTCTTTTAATTTAACTATGAATGTGAATATTCATATCTATTGTTCTATGAATGTGAATATTCATATCTATTGTTCTATGAATGTGAATATTCATATCTATTGTTCTGTGAATGTGAATATTCATGTCTATTGTTCTGTGAATGTGAATATTCATATCCATTGTTCCAGCAATGTTACATTGAGCCAGTCATTTGTCAGGCATTTTTCCATTAGATCTGCCCCCATCTCTGTCCAGCTTGCAACTTTCACGTTCTACTCAAACTGAGTAGTTCACAAATGAATATTCATACTCTCTGAATCTTATCATAGATATTTATATTTCCCGTTTCAGCTCCGTTACGGTGAGCCAGTCATCCGTCGGGCTGTTCCCTTAGCTTTGGCCCTCATTTCCGTGTCCAACCCCCAGCTACAGATTCTGGACACTCTCAGCAAGTTTTCCCACGACACTGACGCGGAGGTGGCCCACAATGCAATCTTTGCCATGGGGATCGTTGGCGCCGGTAAGAAGAGCAATAAACCTCAACTTCCAACTTTTCAGTTCGTGCTCATTTGGATCGGTTCTTGCCTGAAACAACTCTATTTATTTGTGGCTACAAAGTTTGATTTTTCTTAGAGGTGGACCGATTTGGTCATGATTCCCTACATGCTGCTTTCTACCAAGATTGGTCTCATGGCCTGATGAACGGGGGTAATAGTAATACTGCCTTAAGTAACAGAACCACCAGGGACATGTGGACAAGTGTTTAGGATTTGTGAGTCCTGAACATAGAGTCGGGGTTCGAATCCAGCCGGTGGTTTAACATTGTGTCCTTGGGCAAGCCACTTTACAACCACTGGCCTGTCTTCACCCTGGAAGTGTGAATCTATATCTGTAAGAGCAGATGATGGAGGGTTGTGTGTGATGAGTCGTTGCTGCCCGGATTGGCGGCATTGAACTGTGCCCCCAGGGAGCTGAGATGGTATTTAGGAATGGTTATTTGCTGGACAAGCAGGGGTAAAATTGATGTAATACCTTGAGCATCAGTAATGGCAAATATGTGTGCTTTATAAATAGTCAGGATAACTTTTGTTAACGGACTCAATACGTTTAAACAATGTATGCCCGCTTTTCAGGTACCAACAATGCCCGACTGGCCTCAATGCTGCGCCAACTGGCCCAGTACCACTACAAAGACCCCTCCAACCTGTTCATGGTGCGCATAGCCCAGGGACTGACCCACCTCGGCAAAGGCACGCTGACTCTCAGTCCCTACCACAGCGACCGGCAGCTCCTCAGCCAAGTGGCTACGGCGGGCCTGCTGGCCACAATCGTCGGCTTCCTGGACGTCAAGAAAAGTGAGTCCTTGGAACTGGTCGAGTGGATTGACTCGGTCACAGAGGGGAGTTCAAGATAGCAGACAGCATGTGCTTCTTTTTTTTTTGAGCCATGCGTTTCAGAGAAAAACGGTTCTCATTTCTGGGCAACTTTGTAATGCTCAACACAGTCACACTCAACCAACCTGATTCCAGCTATTTTGTGTAATCTCCTTGTCAAAATGTGCTCTTCGGTTTCAGCTCTCGTATTGTTCGTGGTCAGTGACATCCCGGACAATTATTTTGATGGCAGTGGTTCCTTTCTAAATTGTAAATGAAATCAGCTTTGCAATCACTCCCGAGAGCCTGTCTCCAAGTGGTCAGCCAGATGGTGCAAACCATCCATTGCTCAGGGAAAGTTGGTCAGACTTTCCAGCTATAAGTTTAGCCATCACTTGAAATGCCTTGTTGTCATAGGAGATGAACTTGTAGCAAGAATCTTTTTGAACACCTCCCGCTGTTTTCTCATCGGCTGTGAAAATAAACTTTTGGGCCTTTTTATATATTGACACATGCTAGCTGTTCTGTTGAGTTCTCACGACTTGCTTCCAAATGGTCATTCAGATGGTCCAATCCATGCATTGCTCGGGCGGCGTCTGTCAAACTATCTAACTTCAGCCGTAGCCGTTGCTTGAAATCGCCTTGTCTTGGAGAGGAACTTGTATGGAGGCTGTCTTTTTAAACACCCCTTGCTGTTTTCCTCATCGGCTATGAAAATCTACTTTTGTTGGTTTGCTTTCCTTGTCTCCTGCTAGCCATTCTGAAGAGTTCCCACTACCTGATGTACGGTCTGGTGTCGGCCATGCGACCCAGAATGCTGGTGACCTTTGACGAGGAACTGCGACCTCTGCCCGTCCAGGTCAGAGTGGGCCAGGTAAGAATGAAATTCTGTTTCTCTTCCGGCTACCAAATTCAGTTTAGTTCTGGTTATGCAGATTTGAAGGAAAGAATGTGTAATATTCTTGTGATAGGGTTATTTTGTTTTTGAGAATAGCAGACAAAATTTGACTGGATCCAAAAATTCAGTCTTTGAGGTCAGGTTTTCAGTGGATTTTTTTTTTTGAGTTTCCATTAATAGTAGACTGAGTTTTTTGTTTGATGTATGGCATCTTGGTGAAAGTGGAAATTATATGAGTGGAAAAGGAGTTTCCATTGATCCACATTTCTCAAGAATCCTTCACGTAGCGTTTAGTTTGTACGTGACTCATTCGGCTTGTAATTAATTTTGGCGGCTTGGGTAAATCTGCCTTTGACCCTCAAATAACAAAATATATGAAATCGTAAATTTGTAGTGTTTTAAACCTTTAATTTTTTTTTGGGTAGGCTGTTGATGTCGTGGGGCAGGCAGGTAAACCTAAGACGATCACGGGGTTCCAGACTCACACGACGCCAGTGCTGCTTGCGTATGGAGAGAGGGCGGAGCTAGCCACCGAAGAATGTATCCTTTTGAGCCGAAATTCTTTTAACAAATCATATTGGGAAACTGACAAGGTGCTTATGAATAATTATAAAGATGAACAAAGAAATTGACTCAAGTCCATTTCTTTGTTCAGCTTTATAGAAATTCTTTTAAGAAGAAAATTGTCATTTAATCTCAAAAACATTTTTACTAGGAACTTTTTGAACCCTGCGACATTCTTCATCACAGGTTTATCACAAGTCACTCTGAAGTCAGTCACAAGACAATCGCAAGTTGATCACAAGTGTGTCACAAGTTGATCACAAGTCTGTCATAAGTTGATCACAAGTCTGTCATAAGTTGATCACAAGTCTGTCATAAGTTGATCACAAGTCTGTCATAAGTTGATCACAAGTCTGTCATAAGTTGAACACAAGTCTGTCATAAGTTGATCACAAGTCTGTAATAAGATGAACACAAGTCTGTCACAAGTTGATTACAAGTCAATCTTGAGTCAGCCACAAGGCTATCAATTTTTGATCAGATCACTGACATCCGGGAAAATTATCAATCATGGGTTGATCAAACTTTTCTGACTTGAGACTGAACTAGAAGATGTGCTGACTCACCACCATCATCACTATTATTTTCACCGCCATAACCTAACACTGCCATCACCACCACCCATGTGTCAAGACCAACCAGCAACCAACCATCAAGTCAAGCTTGTAACCATCCTTAACTTCTCTGCGCAGATCTGTCGTTGACACCAATCATCGAAGGGTTCATCATCTTGAAAAAGAATCCCGACTTTGAGCAGTAATCATCCAGCAACATTTTTAGGGGGCAAACCTGCGTCAAGCCTGCGCTGCGGTAGGGCTAACTGCGCTGTGCTAATCCTCGCCGGTTTCAAGGCCAAAGTTTTGTACCATATTTCTCCCGCTCTGTTCAGATTGTGGCACATGGAAAGAATTCTGTCCAGAAGTTGGACAACATGTATTAGTTTTAATAGGGCACAACTTGGAATCGGAAGACAGCGACTCCCATTGAAAATGTACACATGAAGCCTGCCCTTTTTAAACTAAAAGCCATGTTGTGTCCAAAATGTTGGGCTCATCTCTGTAAACATTCGTCGTTCTCCTGGCAGATTAGAATTGAAAGAGACAAAAGTAAATGATTGGCCTCATTTTCCACCAGTTGGTGGAACAGATTACAACCAAGTAGGGGCAGAGTATTTGACAAGGATGGAACACGAGATGAGCATGTGTGGGGCCTCTGCCGTGGTTGGCTTGAAAGAGAGGTTCCACCGGCAAGAGAGTTCGTCTGCCAGTCCAGCCTCACTTTCATCCAAGTATTGCTGTTCATGGTAGAATTGGTGTTTGGCTGAAAGGGTACCATTTGCAAGTCTTTGTTTTGGAGCGTGGCCTGCTTGACTTCCAGTATGGTAGTTCCTTGAGGGATTTGGTCGATAGAGAGGCTGCACTTGCAAGTAGAGCAATCCACTGCTAAGCACTGTCGACCTTGACACAGCGTAGCTGGTACCCAGTATTTGTTTGGCGCCCCCTGTTGCCCAGCTTGTATAAAAATTGAATCTGATTATCATAGGTTGGTAACCAAATAACAGTGAAGTGGCGAAAAATGTTTGATGATCAACTGTTTGGGTTTGGAAAATTACCGTCGCATAAGAGCAATCTCTGACACAGGTTTGAATGTGGGATTTTCTCTTGTCAAAAGGTTCCATGACATTCATGTCTGAATGCAACCAGTCTCATTATTTTCCCCACAATTCTTCACACGTAAAGTACACTTTTCTTGTAAGTTCCTTAAAGAACAAATTGTAATACAAACAGACATTGTGCAGTAGTCGAGTCACGAATTGTAAACACGGTTGTTTAATGTCTGTAATAAATGATTAAACAAGAAATGTTACCTATCCGTGCTTGTTTTTATCTAGACAGGAGCGTTCGATTGCATCTCTCACAAGGGTTGTCATTTAGATGAGCCAACCCGACTCCCCAAATTCAATGCATGTAACACAGCAATCGGTCTATGGTGTTACACCCACAGCTGATTGGTCAGCGCATGCAGTACATGTAATGGTTAATGACTTGGGTATCCATGCCTACCTCTGTTACGCCACACTACTTTGGTGTAGATTTTTTTTTAAATGACAGAGAATTTCGTGACTTTAGAGACATTTGAGTTGGCCACCATTGTAACACGTACAATGAGGGCGCTGTTTGCCGAATAAACCGTCAATCCCTGTTCCTCCCGTTTGTCAGTAGCTCAGGTCTGAGCAACAATCCCCCTTAAGACAACTTTTTTGTTCAACCCTCATTTGTCACACTGGTAGGGCGCCACCACAAACGTGGTATGAGTGACGCAACGTTCGGCAATGCTGAAAACTTCGTCATATTATAGGAAACACTCAGTTTTACTTTTGCTTGTGAAGATGACCTGCGTTTTGTCCAACAGGAAAGTATTTACTTACCAAGTAACACCAAAACAGTCAGCAGGCCATGGGTGGTGCATGTAGCCTTCGTTTTCTTGATTTGAGTCGTCAATTCAGACAGAGAAAGTTCACCTTTCGGTTGAAATGCCGTTGCTTAGATTGATTACGCGAATCAACCTCACGCTAACACACGGTGTGCTTTTACAGTCTAATCAGCAAAGTTACATCCGTTAGAAGACAACCATGAATGTCGCAGGGTGATTAACGCGCAAAATGTAAAGAGCATCTCTTAAGCACCCCTGACAAGTGGGCGTGGCTTGTGTATGACGTCACTCCAACAAATCAGTTACAGCAAATCTTACGCAGTCGTCGACTACCAATTTCGAAAAACCAATGCAATTTATTGAAATTCATTATAAGTTAAAAGTCGAAGCTGCCCCCAGTGATGGCTTCTAGCTGTTCACAGTTCATTGTAATGTTTATTAATAGCAGTCACCATCTTGGAAGAGAGTGCTTTGTTCTGCCATGGCAGGTTCTAGTGCAACTAAATTTTAAGAATTGAAAAACCTCTTACCATGGATATCATGCACATTTGAGCAACAAACCAGAAAATAATTAGGACCTACGAAGTACGTCACTGCAATCTTTGTGGCAGCAGTTAATAACAAGAAAATGTTCAAAATGTAAGAGATTAAGAAGGAATGATTTATTTTTTTATTCTTCAGCGCTTTACATGATTGTTTTACATTAAACTTTTCTATACATGTAGTTTCAAATGCTACTCAAGTTACCTTTTAATAATTTCAAAATAATCCAGCGTACACCTGGTGCTGAATGCAAACTTGAAGTTGTGGTTACATGTTCAAAGTATCACAATTTCCCTTTGATTTTTTTTGTAGGTAAACAAACTCCTTTAAGAAACATTATTCAAGGTATATATTATAGCAGTCTTTGTTCCAAATATTTTTATGCAAGCCAGTGCATATCTTGACTTTCAAGTCAGTACAAAGACTAAATCCACAATGATCCATTATGAAAGTTTGAATCAAAATCTCGACCCAAGTCCAACATGTAATACACCCCTTTAGTTATTTAACAACTTACCCATAATGCTGGTTAGAATACAGAAAGTTACAACTCAGGTTGTATAAAACAATCTACTGTATTGAACCGGATCCATGCCGGACGCTTAAGCAAGCAACCAACGCATAGATTACACAGATAAAAACAAACCCACAGGCAAAGTGGGCGGGGTTTAACAAATTGTTACTTTGCATATTCAGAAAGTGAGCAATGAAGTGATGCTCTTCCCCACAACAAATTTACTCAAACTAGACTCGTCGATTCCTTGAAAGGATGTGAACAAGTTATCCTTCCTGCATACAACTTCCTGGTCTGATAATGTCATTAACACGTAATTTACTTTGCAATGACGAAACAGTTGTGATACATTCAACAGTTTTGGTTGGTATTTGCTTAATTAAACTTTCCTTCCAAGAATCAATTTGCTTTTTCGTTATTATCAAAACTAGCAGAGTTTTAAGATTTTGAGCTGGCGTTATGTTCACATGGCATAACATCTACGAGTTGTAAAACAAACTTTTGGTGTTGTTTCTTAATTTTACTTCTTGAGTAGGAGTTTTTGAACTTGTCAATCATTAAAATCCGAGACAGTTCAGAGTATTTCCTGCTTTAGGTTGATGTGACATGTTAATTTTAATTGTCAAAGCCAGTCAAAGCCCTCAACTTCAAGAAGCCATTATGTACAAGTTATTGATATCAACTGATGCAATATTTGATACAATACATTTGAAACCTGACTGAATTCCTGTAACCAATGGAAACAACTGTAAAAGTAAAAAATTCTCAACGACGTAAATGTTATATGATATACATACAGAAAAATACGTACATATACAATAATTTACAATGACTCATAATGGGCCTAGTCTGTACATCAGCCGTAAGTATACAATCAGTAATCTGCAGACGAGATTATAACCTACGTAGCTGTTACACTCGTATACTAAGCGTGATGTAAATGGTCATCCAATTACGAGATAAATCAAAGGTCTCAGGATAAAGGACAATACTGCCCATTTTGGCTGAAGCTAAAAAAAGATGTGAGGATTCGATCCACATGGAATTGTGCACTTGAGTGGCAACAGAGGCAATAACTGATATCCGAGTTGTGTACAGGATGGTTGCGCTGTCATTTTTTTCCAGAATTCGATTTCTAATTTACAATTTATTTTTAATTTACAATAATTTACAATGATTAATATAGGGCCTACTTCTGTACATCAGCTGTTTATCCAGTAATCGTTCAATCAAAGCAAACCTTTTCCTGATTATAATTTTCCATTTCGAATGTTTAATTAATGGAAAACGTTTAATTTCTTCATGTATTGAAAGCTGAACAATTGTCAAAAAAATAAACCTACTTGAATCGACTTTTTTTCTTCAAGAATTCTGCAAATCACAAATAAAAGGAAGCAGCGCATTTTACCAGTCGACTGAATTTATCAGGAGAAAATGGAAGTATACAATTGGTGGATGGATATACGCGCAGTATACGCGTGGCAAGCTCGTGGTGGAAGTCTCGCCTTCTATCGTGTATAATGTGAGCGAATGAACAAGGGAAACGACCTTATTTATCCAGCAAAACTTCTGCTTGATGCTCAGCTCT